>PVLD010023005.1:0-28236 GCA_004027595.1 Dinomys branickii | reverse complement strand
ATCCAGTGCAAATTCCCCACTATCTTCTCTATAATTTGGTATTTCCTTTAATGTTTTTGTGTTAACTAATGTGAAGATAACTATGTAATACAACATCCAGTTCTAATTCCCTACTATATTCTGTATAACTTTGTATTTTCTGTATTGTTTATGGCTTTTCTGGTTCATATGTCTCCATTCTTTTGTCTTTAAAATAAAAAAAAAAATAAAAATGTTAAAAAAAGAAGAACCAAATTGAGTAAATCTTGACTAGCAGTTAGTACACTGTGTATTACTTTCAAAAGTAGCACAAAACATAAACCAAAGATTCTCACACATACACAAAAATAATAACAGAAAATGTTCCTTTTCAACAAAGATAAACCTGTAGTATAAATGAAATGAATCAGCATATATATTTAAATAATTTTAAAACAACAGGGTATGTACACTGGGGGAGTATTTGAACTACTCCCTATTTATTTCTCTTCTATTTTGTTTACCTTTTAATTTGACCTACAGTCCTTACTTTTTAGTGCTCAAGCTGATATCTGAGGACACACAGGTTCCATGAGACTGGAATGTTAAGAGTGAGCCAGGGTGACCTAAACCTACACATGAGGTGTATTTACATCTTGTCTTTGCTATAACAGAATACCAGGGATGGGAAAAGTAGGAAAGAGATTCATGCAGCTCACCCGGGGCTGCTGCTACAGAGGGACTTGCGGAGATCGCATCACAGTGGTGGAAGACATCACAAGAAACCAGAGGGACCACAGCCACTCTTCTTGCAGGAATTAACCAGCGTCCCAAAGAGCCACACTGAGCACTGCCAACTTGGCGCCCCACCTCTCCCCATGCCCTCACGACTGTACTAGTTTCCTTCCACAGGTTGTACCATCTTCACATTCAGCCCATGGTGACCAAGCTCCCAGGACAGGAATTTCGGGGCACACTCAAGCCGTACCCAAAATGGCATGCAACCTGTTTCGCTTTGTTTTGTTTTGGGGCAGGGTCTCACCAGGTAATGCAGGCTGGCCTTGAACTCACTTATGTAGCCCAGGCTGACCATGAACTCACAGCAATCCTCCTGCCTCAAACTGCCAAATGCTGGGATTATAGGTGTGCGCCACCATGCCCAGCCTGAAAAGGTTTTATGAGACGCTTGCTAGTGAGGATCAGGATGTATGAGGCCAAGATTAATGTGAAGGGGTATCAGGTTGAGACCAAGAAACAAAAATCCCAAAATACACTTCCTAGGCTGAATGATGGCATAGAAAATATAACAGTGTTCTTTATAATTAGTTATTAGCACCTATCGCTTGTACAAACTAATGTTTCATCATGACATTTCCATACATGTGTATAATGTAAAAGAGAACTTGGTGAAAGGCTGCAGAGAAATATCTCCATGAGAAAGAACTGTTATGTCAGGAACTGCACTTACAAGGTGGCGACCGACAAGGCCTGGGAGAATCAGGAACAGCATCAAGAAAGCAGGGAGGGGCTGGGGATATAGCTCAGTGCAATAGGCGCTTGCCTAGCAAGCGCAGGGTCCTGAGTTCGATCCCCAGTACCGCAAAAAAAAAAAAAAAAAGAAAGAAAGCAGGGAGGCAATTAATTACACCCTGCTGCTGACCTCCTCCGCACTGAGGGGAGGCGGAATCCAACAAGTAAGGGCCTAGTTAGAAGTTACACCAGATTAGGCAAAGTAACCAATTACATACTTCTGTTTTTCTGGTCTTTTTGAGACAGGGTCTCTCTATGTAGTTCAGGCAGGCCTTGAGCTCACGTTGTGAGCTGGTCTCAAATTCGCAATGATCCTCCTACCTCAGCCTCTGAAGTGCTGGGATTACAGGTGTGCCTCACCACACCAGGCTTCATGTAATCTTAAATCACTTAAACCCCTGAGAGCTCACTAAAACAAAGTAGTTTTTTTTTTTTTTTAACATAAATCAACCAACTGAACCTAAGTTGCCAAAACCCAAATGTTAGAGCATAAGACACACACCGTTCCACCTGAGAGCTGAATATCTCGCTCTGTAAGGGCTACACTGCACAGGTCCATCCACATTTTCAGTGGACTTAAAGAGTTCAGACTTCTTGGATACAGTCACACAATTTTATCATGGTTAATGAAGAATTATTTATAGAAAAAAGTATTAACTCATATTATTAGCTCATATACAACGATTACATATGAATGTCTAAGAGTTTTAATGTGTTTCTTTAACAATAACATTATAAAAAGGGTTTTGTCAGGCTGGGGATGTAGATCAGTGGTAGTGTGTAAGAGCCTAGGAGGTCAATCCTTGGCACACACACGTTTAAAAAAAAAAATCAATCTTCACAGAAGTAGAAATAATAAAAATCTCTTACATAGTGTTATTCATTGAGAGAGACTGAAAAGCACAAAAAGGAAAAAATAATTTAATAAACATTTAGTAAATGCCAATTGTGTAGCAGGTCCTACTGGGCTTCCATAGGTTTAAGAATTCATTCTTCAGCTGGTCATGTGGTACATGCCTATACCTCCAGCACTCGGAAGGCTGAGGCAGGAGGATCACTGCGATTTTGAGGCCATCTTGGGTTACATAATGAGTTGAAGGCCAAGCTGACCTATACAGCAAAACCGTATTTCTAAAACAAGACAGAACCAAACAAAACAATCTTCCTTACTTTGTCTACCCTACCAAACATGGGTAGGACACACGGGTATTTTTAAAACTAAGACCCTTAAAATATTTTGTCATGTATATATTCTGGTTCTTTTATAAAAACCATTATACTATCATAAAAAGGTTCTAAATCTAATTTATGTATCAGTATATAGTACTTCTGTGAGCCTTGTATTTCAGAGAAGACAAGTAACATTTTAAAAACTTGAATACAGAAACAGTGGTTTGGAAAGAAAAAGTAACATACATACATACATACATTTATTTACTTATTTATTTGTTTATTTATTGTCTTTTTGAAACAGGGTCTTGGCTCTGCAGTTCAGGTTGGCCTTGAGCTCACTTTGTAGCCCAGGCTGGTCTTAAACTCGTAACAATTCTCCTGCCTCAGCCTCCCGAGTGCTGGGATTACAGGAGTGTGCCACCATGCCCGGCACAAATATTTACTGAACACCTACTTTATGACTAACACTATCTAAGTTCTTTATACATAAGTTCTTTATACAAAATGTGATTCTCATGCTGGGCTGCAGCTTAGTGGCACAGCCCCTGCCTAACTGTATGTGTAGGGCCCTGGAGTTGATCTTCAGTGCTATAAAAATAAATACACAAATACATAAAATTTGATTCTCACAAATATAAAAATTTGGGGACTTCTGTTTATAGTTGAAAAATTAGCAGACAATTGAAAATATTTGCTTAACATCACACTCGAGAAGAAGCTGTATTAGAACCTAGGCTTATCAGATTACAGGTATCATATACTTCCCACTACTAACTGCATCTTTAAAATTAATTTGTTTTACTACAGGAACAATCTAGGAGTAACTTCAAAAGAATGAATGGACCCCTGTGAGAATTATCAGATCTTTCCTTGGTCACTCTGCTCATATAATAGTCACAGCCTACACTCCTTCTGGCTTTCAGAAAGCAATCTCAGCTTCTATTATTGTTACCTAATCTGCTGGTTTTTGATACTGATGATTGAACCCGGGGCCTCTGCACTGAGGTATCTCCCCTGCTCCCCTTTTCTTTTGAGACAGGGTCTTGTTAAGTCCCTACGTTCCCCACACTGGGCTCAAACCTGGGCCCCTCCTGCCCCGCCTCTCGGGGCTTGGGCTGGCAGGTGTATGTGCCTGTGTCTTCCTTAATTGTACATTTTCACATCTCACTGCCTTGTACCTCTAACATTACAGGACAGAAGATAAAAGTAAACCTGTAATTCTTCTTTCAGTCATCCTCATATTTTCAATAAGTTTATATTTTGAATTATTAAAGGGTTTGCCAAATGGTCAATATCATGTGGTACAATTTTTCTTTTTCAAAAGAACTGTATTCCAGAAAATTCCAGAGTAGAGTTATGAACAGGATGTTAAAAAGCCCACTTCTGCTATAAATAAACCATCATAGCTTCTTGTTCTCCAAACGCACTCAACCACAGAGCCCACTGCCATGCAGCACCACTCGGGTTGGGCACCACTGTCACTACATAGAAGTCAAGGAAATAGATGTTCCTTAAGTGACAGACCCTAAGTTAAATAAATGAGCAGATGCATTTAGTAAGTTAGAAACCAAGAGAGCATATGCTTCATCTTTAGAAACCTGACATCCTTGCCACCAGTAACTTTCCTTTCCGCATTCTTCTTTCCTTCCCTCTCCTGTTTCTCCATGGTTTTAACAGACCTCTGATTATCTACTTACCTTTCTTGAAGACCTATAAAGATCTATGACTAGAGGTAAATGGGATAAGATAATAAAAGAAAATAGTAGAAAGGATAATTTTTGCCATGAAAATGTCATGATTATCCGATGTAGAGGAAAAAAGTTAAAACACATCTGTGACTTTTTAGTTATATAACATACATAGAATATCTATTTCTGGCAAATTAGATTCAAAGACCAGAGATGACTTTACATTTTACCCATAATATATTTTTCAATTAAGAAAGAAAATAATTAATGAATTTATAAAAGCAACACTTACTAAAATAACCTCATTACTTTAGAAACCTGAAATGAACCTCCTATTGCCATGGTAAAGTATCACACCAAAAATAAGCGGAAACAAACTAGGGGCGCTGGGTGCCCGAGGTCGCGGTGCGTCAGTGCCAAGCAGTGGGAAGGCTTCCTGAGTCCCATCACCTCGGCCAGGGCTCGGCGCTCACCGCCCTCCCGCGGACGCGCACGCGCACGCGCACTCACACCCACCTCCTGCACATGTGCCAATCCCGGGAAATGGCAACATGGGGGCAGCTCACAAAATGAAGATATTTTAGGAAAGCGTCACATAATTGCTGCATTTGAAGGTGCTAACCGTTTGGTGTTTTCTTTCGTCCCTCCCACCCCCCACATCGGTTCTCCAGCCTCTAAAAGCACCCTCTAAAAGCACCCTCTATGCCTCAAATCCCTTACCTGGTTTTATATGCACCAAATAAATAATATTTTCCCCCAGGAAATACATATGATAATTTCATGCTTTCTCTCTGAATCTTCAAAGACTATGCTTATCTCTAGCAAAGTGCTGCAATTTTCATCTCCTGGAGGATACTCAGAAGATTTGTTACCAAACATTATTATAAATATATAATCAAAGGCAGGTTCATTATAGAGCAAAAATATAGATTTCAAATATTACATGAAATTATGCAGAACAGGGAAAACACATAAAATATACCTCCTTTAATGTCATGGTAAAACATAAACATTTTGGATAAAAAAATCATAAAATACGTAAGATTATCTTCTTAGCAATCGCAGTGGTCTGAGTTCAGAAAAGAACCCAAAATAGCAAAGCTATTACTGTGCTCCAAACACTTTTGTAGTTAATTCAATAACAAAAACCAGAACTAAGGCTAAATACGAGTTTGGAATAACGGTGACAGCTTGTGTTTTACAAAGTGCTCTCACTCTCCTTTTAATTATTTTAATGCCCAACTGCATTACAAAGCAAGCACTTCTGAACTGCCTATTTGATAATATTCACATATTACTGAAACACATCTCTTTTTCTTTAAATTATTGATCTTATGCTAATCAGGCTTACCTTGTACTTTAGTAGGCAAAGACAAAAAATATAGCATCATTAAGTTACGAGAACGAGAATCCCAAACTGTCCAAGCCGACAAACCCTGAAGTCTCTCAGAACAAGACCCTGCCGGCACACGGAGCACCAGCGGGCGAGCAGGGTGTGTGGGAAACAGGGAGGGGGGTCATCTCGTCACGCCATGAGCTTGTCCCCTCAGACATGCACTGCAGATACTAACAAAGAGTCAGAGTCAGACCACAGAAACGTTTCCTCCCAACTGCAGCTGAGTTACTTGCTACACACAAAGCTTCGGCTTAGTACAAAGGATGCAGCAGATGTAAGAAGAGACAGGAGTTTTGCTAGGAAAAAACAAAATAGAATAAAACAGGTAATTAACTCACCAAATAGCCTTTTGCTAAAAGCCTATCTTCTTTCCTCTATCTCAGGTTTCTGGTTCCTAAAGACAAATTACATGCTTTTTGACAGAACGATGAGGAAAGGGCACACCGTCTGATCTCTCTGCACTCAAGAGATGAAACACTCTGCAGTATCCAAAAGTAAGAACTTCACATGAGCATGCTCAGTATCTCCTTTAAAATGACTCGGTATTTCATCTCAGCATGTGATGACCTACTTCCAAACAAACTCCGAGAGCTGCAAATTCAGTCGAAGATCATTAAGTGTAATAAACTAAATGGAACCACCAAGTGATAATTGATTGGTTTTTAACTTCATGATTTTTGTGGTTCATTTAACTTGATGTGACTGGAAATGATTATTTCTATACTTTCTATACTCTAGAATAACCTTCGGTTTCAACATTTAATTAACTATGTCACCATAAGTAACCCAAATTCTGGAGAATAAACAAGTTTCAAGGCATTCAAGATATGAGCTCAAAACATAAGACCTCTGAAAAATTAAGCAAATCATAAACTGTTTCTCAGCTCTGCATTTCTTGTTCTGTCCTTTTGGCTAGTCACCAAGTAAAACAGCTGCAGACTATGTAGAGAGAGTTTAATTTCTCCTCTGGAAATACTAATAAACTAAAATATTGTGTCTTTTATTTTAAAAATTCACTACCTACCAATTACAAGGTGAGGGTTTTTCTCACCTATAGATTATACGTTAAATGACAGCACAGATGATATGATTATGTAACAGCAGACCTTACACATACTGATAAACTGATAAAACAAGATCTTGCAAGGAAAAACCTCTGCATCTTAAGAAACAAGTTTTGCAAAACTGTCACAAAAATCAACCAAAAAGTTTACATATTTACATTTATGCCATTAACCAATTTGCCTGGCTTAGTAGAAAACTACTGCCAAAGCCACACACAGTAATGGATGATGGAAACATGGTCAGGACACTTACCCTCTGGCCTGTTTTAGTCATCCACAAACAGAGACCTAGTTCAGCCCACCCAAACCAACCAGACCACCCTTTCATGTCCACTTCCCACTTTCACCTTGGGCAGACAGGCAGTAACAGGAAGTCTGTACAGTTGACACGAAGCAAGCCCAGCTGAGCAGGCACTGATAGACGGGGGCTAATCCTATCTGTAAATGGCCACCTGTGCTAAGTACTGTTTTTCCTTACAACTTTTCTTGGTTACTTGATCACAAAAATTGAAATGTTAGACAAGAGAATTTCTATTTTTTTTAAATCACAGAGAAAGATGCACAGAGCCACATCTAAATCCAGCATTGTCTCTGGGCAGGGGAGGGAGGGTATTAAGTTCAAAGAGAATAACCAACACACCATTTCCTACTCACTGGCCACAAGCTTTAGGCAGGCACAGCTATGAAGTCTGTGGGTATACTATGCTAAATCAACATTCCATTTTTAAAGAAAAGTCCGGGTAAAGAAAGAAACGAATGAAAGCAAATGCCAAGAGTTATACAATATACTAAGAAATGTCAGCCGGGTGTGGCGGTGCTCCTCTTAATCCCAGCACTTAGGAAGGAGAGAGAGAGGACAACTGCCATGCATTAGAGGCCAGCATGGGCTACACAGTGTGAGTTCAAGGCCAGTCTGAGCTATTTAGAGACCCTCAAACAAAACAAGGCCCTCAAACAAAAGAAGACAAAAAAGTTGTTAATATGCACGCTGTGTATACATGTGTCAGGATGGAGTTCTATAAAAAAGAATAAGTTACCCAAGTACTCATGGAAATCTCCATGATCTCTGCATGAGAAAGTAAAGAGTTTAGCTGGGTATGGTGGCTCACACCTGTAATCCCAGCACTTGGGAGGCTGAGGCAGGAAGATTGCTCCAAGTTTGAGGTCAGTCTGGGCTACACAGTGAGTTTAAGACCAGCCTTAACTACATGGTGAGGCCTTACATCAGTTTCAAAAGGAAAGTAAGAAAGAGCTCTTCATTTAAAAACAGAGACCTAATTGTGATCTATAGAAGCATGGTGCAAGGGAATACAGAGTGGTGGTAAGGGGCAGGGATATAGCTCGGCGGCACAAGCGCCTGTCTGCCAAGCACAAGGTCCTGAGTTCAAACCTGGTATGGGGGGATGGGGAGAGTGGACATAAAAATAAGTACAATGACCTTTTTAACAGAGCTAAAAACTATGAAAGACAATGAGACGTGTGTGTGTGAGAGAGAGAGAGAGAGAGAGAGACTGAGACAGAGACAGAGAGAAGGCAAAAGACAGGTGTGCTGGCATCTAGAGTCCAGAGGGGAGAAGGGGAGGATGGCTTCCGATGGGGGAACCAGGAGAGGTGTGAGAGCCCAGCTTCCTGTAACGTGCAGAGGAACATCAGGATCAGATGAGAAGGAAGAGGAAACAGCCAGGCGACGGATGAGCGTGTGACTGTCCAGGTCCTGAGCACTGGTGCGGTGACCGGGAGCCACGCGCTGGCAGTGCGAAGGCAGAGCCCGCAGGCTGTCATCGGTAGGAGGAGCGGAGAGAGGGCAGGCATGACCTGGGCGGAAGGCCGGAGCAGATGGCAAGGCTAGGCCATGCGACAGACAGCAGAGAGAGGGAGCTGCCAGAAAGAGGCAGACACTGACGCAGGTAAACGCGGGCAGGGAGAGAAGGGGCCCCTCCGGCTACACTGGTGCAGTACTACTTCCAAATTCACTTTGGGAATTTCTCCAGATCATCTGATTGCTCTTTAATATGCATTTTATTTGACCTTCTGTTGTGGGATCAAACATTTTGGAGAAGTTCCCTAAATTCTGAGGTTCCACCGTGTAAAAGCCGGTGCTCTGGCTGCTCAGTGGTGCACAGGGCGAGGTGGACAAGTAAACAGTAATTGAAAGAAGGTTAGAAGTTGGGAGGGAAATACAGCAAGGCTAAGAAATTCAGGTGGAGTGCGTGTGCATGCGTGGTAGGAAGCTCGCCCAAATACATAATGTGGAGGAAGCGGTGCCAGAGTGTCAAGGATACGACAGAGGACAGCAGGGAGTGTGGAGAGTTTGTGAAAGGCTTTTAATTACTGAATAGAAACTTACTTTTGTAAGCACTTCAAAGATACTAAAACTATTTTTTTAATAATGCAGTGACATGAACTGGTTTGTGTTTTTAAGTACAGTACAATGCAGGTGGTAACTTACAAACATGGTTAGAAAAGGGGGATATAGGGTTGGCACGCAGATTAGCAGCATGACCCTTCCAGGGAGACTCTACAGTAGCACCAGAAAGAAAAGACTGGGGCGGAAATGGTAAATCTGAGAGATTTTCAAGACCACCGAGAGACTACGGTGCTAGACTAGACCCGGGGGTCACACAGATGGAAAGCCTCGGACTGTGGATGGGGTGGCTGGTTGAAATGAGGTTAATAAGTCACGGAGAAAATACAAACGTGAAAGGCAGGCAGGGAGTTCAGCAAGGGAGGAGAGAACAGGAAGGGAAAATCAGATTGATTTTGAACAGAGCCTAGAGCTCTGACAACTACTGATGATATCAAGCATAGGTAAAAGAAAATAACCAAAGATTCAAATTTGCAGAAGGGAGAAAAGACAGAACCACGCACTGGGACTAATACTGAAAAACCAAGGGAGGAATCTATCTCTAAGAAGAGACTGTGTGTAAACTTTACTGTGTCAACTTGACTGGTTTAGGAAGTTAAAATCTGAGGTTAGGAAAGTGGGAGATCAGTGAAGCACACCTTGTCACAGTAAGTCAGGAACACAGGCCTTTGGGCCCTCTGTGGCCCCGGACCCTCTCCTCTGGCACTGTCCCCAGACCTGCTTCCTGGCCTCTGTGACCTCCACCATGAAGTTCTTGGTTAGGGACCAACTGTAGAGACTGAATCCTGTGAAGCTGTAAGCCAGATTAACCCTCCCTCCTCTAAGTTGGGGTGTCAAGCGCTGTACTCTGGTGGCCAGCACAGCCCTGTGGGAACCACTTTAATAGTACCTTGATGTCGAAACCAGCTCAGAGAGGCTATGGGGGCTCTGAGTACGGACCAAGACTTCACAACGAGGCACACTGATTCAGTACTTACTTTGGTCAGGCACTGTGCCAAGAAGTTTACAAAGATTACTGTTCATATTTCAAAAGCCTCATGTGACAATGCTAAGAATTTCAAAGTAAGATGAGGGACTAGAGGCAAAGAACTCTGAGGACTACGTTACCAGGTTCACGTAGCAGGGAAAGTGGTAGAGCTAGGGGAAGACTCATAGTCGGATCCCAGCATCTAAATCACAACTACCACGTCACACCATGCTGCTTCTCAACTATAGCGTGTCTTTTTAAAAGGGCAATAAATAGAATTTATTGAATTTTTCAAATATATGGTTTCGTTTAGCATTTACAATCTCTCTATACAACAGATCCTGTTGCTATTCTACCTGATAGTGGCCCAGAGGCTTATGTGACACCACATGGGTGAGCAGAGTTTGGGAGCTGGACCCAGATTTTGGACTCTAAAACCCATGTTCTAATGAGATCTAGCAAATAAAATGCTGATATATATATATATATATACATATATATATATATATATATATATATATTTTTTTTTTTTTTTGTGGTACTAGGGATCAAACTCAGGACCTTCTGCTTGCCAGGCAAGCACTTATTCCACTGAACTATATCCCCAGCCCCCTTTTTAAAAATTTTTATGTATTTACTTATTTATTTTTGCGGTGCTAGGGATCGAACTCAGGACCTTGTGCTTGCCAGGCAAGCACTTCAAAATGCTGATAAAGAAGACAGTACTGTGCACAGGGGCAGGGGAAAAGCAGGTAGTAACTGAGCAGAAGAACCTAGAGTGAGCAGGAAGCAGGAATGACTCCACGGCAGGGGTGGAGGGAATAACTTGGTTTTAGTTTGGCTTTGTGGAAGTGTAGCTCACATTCAATCACAATTGCCTACATTAAGTTCAATGACTTTTAGTAAATTTACAACTATTAGCACCTTTAGTTTAAATATTTTTATCATCACCCAAAAAATCCCTTATGTCCCCTTCAGTCCACTTCCTGCTCCTATGTCTAGCCACATACACACAGTGACCTGTATTCTGTTACTATAACTTACTTTTTGAGAAAATTTCATAATCATACACTACGTAGTCTACCTGTGTCTGGCTTCTTTTAGGTAACATCATGGTTTTAAAGTTCACGCCACATAAAGATCAAGTGTTCCTTTCCATTGCCGGATAGTGTTCTACCTTATGGCTATAACAGTTTATCTATTTGCAGCAGTTCCAGGGTAATCGGTTTGTTTCCAGTTTCGGGGTTCATATGAGTAATGCTGCTATCAACGTCCAGTACAGTATAAATCTTTGTGCAGATTTCCTTTTGGTCCTCTTCGGTAGATCACCGGTGGCGGAACTGCTTGATCCAGTTTATAATGAACCTTTTCAAAAACTGCCAAGCTATTTCCAAAGTGGCTACATGCAGCGTTTTATCTGCCCCTTGTCAAGGTACGAGGACCCCAGTTTCTTCATGCTCTCTACATTGTTGAGTCATCTAAGGCGGTTTCTCAGTGCGGTTTTAATTTGCAACTCTCTAAAGTCTAATGATATTGAACATTTTTTTTGAGTGCTCATTGGCCATTTGTGTACTGCTGTGTGAGATATGCTTGAACCTTTGTCCATCTTTAAACTGCTTTGTCTTATTATTGGATTCTAAGTGTGCTCACATATTCCTGATGAGTTCCTGGACCGACAGGTGATCTGTTCACTTCTTCTCCCAGCCCGGGACTTGTCTCTGCACTCTCTTAAGTGTCATATAGAAGACAAAAGCGTTAAATTTGGATGAAATGTATATTGACTTTTTTTTTAAGAGAGAGAAAAAATAAACAGAGCAACAAAACTGAGTTTCAAAACAGGTTAGCAGGGCAGTTGTAATTAGTTGATACATTGCATGTTGTTGTCTTCTTAGTAGTTACTCAGATAAGAGATACAAGCACGAGCTCTTGTCTTTACAATATTAGCACAGAACTTTCTTTGTAATGAACTAAGAAAAACTAGCTGCGTAACTGTTTGGGGCATATATGTATTTTCCCCTCTTCCTTTCCCCTTTCCCTCATCAGTTTCTTTTTCTTTTGAATAGTTTCTTTTATAACTCAATAGGATGCCTAGTAAATTTTTGCCTGATCCAAAGTTCTAAGTATTCTAAGTTTTACGTTCTTACATTTAGGAAAGTAATCTATTTGTAATTAACATCTGTGTATGATGTGATTACTGCAAGGGCCTATGATTTCCTAAGGTATTTTGGGACCTTTTTACAATTGTTTATTTTGAGACAGGGCCTTACTCAGTTGCCCAGTTGCCCAATTGGTCAGGAGGGCTAGAAGTTGTGGTCCGCCTGCCCCAGGCCCCCACAGTGCTGAGACGAAAGGTGCGTGCCACCCCTACTGACTGACTTTGTTTTTCGTTTTGCATATGGCTTTCTAGTTTTCATACCACCATTTGTTGAAAAGATTACCTTTCCTCCAATGAATTCCTGGGTGCCCTTGGTAAAAATTCCTCCTTTAGTTTTAGAAAGCATAAACAATATGGAAGGAAAGAGTTAACTAAAATGAATCAATACAGACAGAGGTAGTTTGAAAAAGAAAAAAGCTGATGAAGTTCACGCATGCTATTTCTTATCTCTCCTGGGTAACTAAGCAGCCTACTACCATGAAAAAAAGGGTGAAATAATCATTTTAAAATGAGTAATTCAAGGTTTACAACATTTGTTGTGGGGACTAGAGAAGCAGCGGAAGAGTGAACACAATCTGTGTAGATACAGTACCGGTGAGGGGCTACAGCCAGCCATACAGATTCTGGGATGGATATTAATTCTCCCATGTCCAAGAGAAGTGAAAAGGGAATCTACTTAGGTGGAGAAAAGGATACAAAGATTTAAACTGGGCCCTTTCAAGCAGTTTGAGATCTCATTTAGAGAATAAAATATACAATCAGTTACAAAGTTTCCCAAAAATGCTCAAGTCTTAGAGCTTTCCACCAACGGCTCCCAGGGTCATCAGGCTTAATGCTGTACTTTTGTTTCTCTGTTTTGTCTTTTAACAGAACTCAGTGTTTCAGCATAAAGCAGCCTGCAGCACAGTCATATTCAAGTCTCTAAGTGTGGCTGACTATCGAAGAAGTCCCCAAGGCCATATGGTCAGGCATTCATGAAACAAGCCCAAGAGGCACAGGCAACTGGGGGTGGTGGGAAGGAGGCTCACGTCTTGAGAACAAGAAATAAACCACAAGCTGGAAACAGCTACAGCTGTCACTGTCACCATTTCCTTCTTTGGGACAAACAAATGGCCCTTCTCAGGGGAACACAACAGCAACCAGTCATGAGGTACTGACTTGGTGGATAGGTCACGAAAGATTGCTACTTATATTTTATTGATTCTTCGCCCAGAAATCTTCCAGAGGTATTAGAAAAAAAGAAAGCTGTCAGAAAGTTGACTTTTAAATATTCAATCTTAGTAACTTATAAAAATAGGACTTTTTCAACTGTATACCATGAAAGTGAGTCCCTGGTTATAAAGTAAAAAAAAGAAACAGTAACAAGAAGATCAGAGACACATTTGCAAAAGTCTTTGGCAGAGGCATAAATTCTGCATAGTAATTTGTTACTATCTGACAAGAGAGAACTGTAAATTTTAAAACACATTTTCATAAAATAAACTTAAATATCACAGTGACTCTTACTGCAGCAATAAACCCTTAATATCTACTTAGCATGTGGCAAGATAATGAATAGGCCTAATTATACATTAGTTTGGCATTCAAAGTATCTCTTGCTATAGACAATTCTTAGACTAGAAGAAAATGTCTCATGTTTTACTAGAAAAATAAAAGCATATAAAAAATAACTTTGCTGTTTTATAAAGGTATTATAAAAGTATTCTTGAAATAGTGCATTATGTAAATCAAAAGAAAAATGGGGGGTGGGATAAGGCTATCATTGCTTTCTGCTAAGAGACAGAATAATAAATATTTCTTAGTACCCCTTCCTCAAAATGAGAATAGAATTTTTTTCATTCTGCCTACTAATGTGGCTCATTAGGTAGTTCAAATAATATTGCTAATTATTACAGAAATTTCTAACTCTTAAAAATAATTTGTTCTCTTTGCTGGATCACCCTACAAATATTTACTGAGCACTGACCCCACCAGATGCTGTGCTGCACATTACAGATAGAGCAGTAGAAAGGTCTACACCCTCAAGGAGCTTACATTCTCATGGGGAAGAAATGCAAAGAATAAGCAGACTGTAGGAGAGGATTACGCAGAAAACCAAGGTAGCTCAAGTGAACAGGCCAGCGCAGAGGCAGGGAAAGCCCCCAGGAGCCAACACTCGGACTCACACTGACTTCAACGGCACAGAAGGGGAAAGAACTCCAGGCAGAGAATGGTTTACATTCTGGCCCTAAGCTTGGCATTCTGAAGAAAAAGGCCTGGGTGACCCATGGGGTGGGAGGAAAATGGCTGAGAGATGAGGTTTGCGAGGTACTAATGCAGCTATTGGATTTTTGACCCAGAGAAGGGATTTTGGGGCTTACCTTTAAGTGCTAAGGGAAAGCCACTGAAAGAGTGTGATACAATCTGATTCATAATTTTAAGATGACTCTGGCTACCATGTTGAGAATGGATTATAAAAGGTCAACAGTAGTGGTGGCAGGAAGAGCTGAGAGGCTACCGCAAGTGCTGGGAAAGGCGGCGCCACAGTGAGGGGTGTGGCCAAGATGAAGAAGCAGGGATAGTAAACAGGGGTAATACTTGAGATCTCCCCGAGTAAGGATTGTGAAAGGAAGGAAGAGAAGAAGGAAGGAAAGAAGGGAGGGAGGGGAAGGAAGGAGAAAGAAAGAAAGAAAGAAAGAAAGAAAGAAAGAAAGAAAGAAAGAAAGAAAGAAAGAAGGAAGGAAGAGGAGAAGAAAAAAGAAAAGAAAAGAAGAGAAAAGAAATGAAATGAAACGAAACGAAACGGCAGGGAGACCAACACAGCGGGCAGAGAGGAAGAAAGAGCCAGGCAGGAATGGACAGCAAAGCGGCCTGAGTTTTCTGGAAGCTGTGCGCTCACAGGAATGAGGAGTGGCAAGCATCAGTGATGCTGAGCTCCGCCAGCCTGAGTAAGATCAGGACGGAGGCTCCTAACATGATGCCAGCGTGGAGTCGGCAGAAGGCACAGCCAGGTCCCGGAGAGCGGGAAAGGAGGGGCAGCGAGCCCAAGCTAGGCTCACTTCTGAAGCTCAGGAAACAGGGCGGGTCTAGCACAGCAAGCAAACAAGGGTTTGCAAGTTTTAACAAACCAATGCCATGGATCAATTCTGGAATCCCAAAAGCTCATTTTGTTTATTTCCCCACTCATTACAAACCATGGAGAAATCACTACTTTATTTGCCAGATAACTGAAAACAAACAGCTAAAAACTCATGGCCACAGCAGCATCTGCAGCAGTAACGGTATCAAATAGCACTTGCCGAGCCTGCTCCCAGTGCTGTGGACACAGGAACAACCTCTCACTGGCACAGAAACACGGTCAGAAAGGCCTGACTATTCACATCATACACGCCAAAGAGGGAGGCGGAAGTTTTCCAGTTTCAGTGCTGAGAAACTGAGGGGAAGGAGGGAAGCTCATGTTTTTTCTAGTTTGCCAGTGTTTCTCTGCTGTGAGAGACCTATCCGACCTCTCTGCTTCTTGCTTTGTAAGAGGCATTTGTGACAGCTAGAGCAGTGTTTTTAATTCATTATATTTCTAGATGACCAATGTCACTGTGGGACTAACAGATGACAACGTGCTCCAGTTTCTGGCTCCCTTCCATCCCCCCACCTCTCCATTCCTTTCATAAGTGGCAGTGTCTGCAACACTGACGTGGACTCTCTGCACACTCGGAAGTCCTGCTGTACTTTGGGAAAGTTAGTTGACTTTGAAATATCTACCATAAGCATTGCTGGCATAAAAAAGCATAATTAAGCCATATACCAATAAGGACTGTAGAATGTGTTCTTTAAACACACTATAAAAAATGATTCCAGGAACTAAATCTTAATGCTATTTTGGGAAAATTACTTGCTCACAGTTTGTGGTTCCAATTTTTTCACTACATGAATTTCATAATCTGTGAGAATTCACAGTTGACCATGAAGAATCAACAATTATATCATCTTTATGTGATTTGACTATTTGATTGAAATAACCGATTCCTAAGAAAACTTACAAATCCCCACTGACAGCTAGGTGTGTCATGGCACACACTCATAATCCCAACACTGGGCAGCTGAGGCAGGAGGATGGCAAGTTCAAACCTAACCTGGGTGACTTAGCAATTCAGTGAGACTCTATCTCAAAATTTAAAAAGAAAAACAAGCTGGAGATGTAGCTCAGGGCAAAGGTCCTAGGTTTAGTCTGCAGCACTGCAATAAAGACATATCATTATGCCTTTAAAAACATAATGTTGGTTAACTGAGAAAAGGAGAAAAATTTTTCAAGGAGTTTAGGAAAAGGTCACAAGCTGTAACAAGATACTATTGAAGAAATCAGACTTGAAATATCATGCAAGGTCATACAAGGAATGCAGCTACCGCTTTTTAAAAATTAAAACTCGACGGAAACACTTTAGTCATCTCAATTAGTGTAGGTAAGGCGAACACCTGCGCATCAGGTAACAAAGTAACAAACACCAACAGAAAGAAAACAAGATGCTGGGAGCCGGCAGCGTGATCCGCAGGGAAAATGGCTCCGAAGGAAAATCCATCTCTGCCAGGGAGCGGGTCACGGAGCTGTTCAAAGTAAACAGAACCGCGTGTGCCCCTGTGGGGGGCAGCTATGATACCCACGGCTGATCTTGGGAAAGTATGCAGGTATTACAGCGAACACCGAGTGGGTAAAGGCTACGCTTACTTCGTACACTACGCTCTCGTGTGCCGTGTGAATTGTTGTGGCACTCGTGTACTCGTCATAGGATCAGCAATGAAAGAGAAAGGAAGAAAATGGGCAAAGAAGAGGCAGGGGAAGGGAGAGGAAAAGGGCAGGGAAGCGATACGGGCCAGGGTCAGAGGGCGCGTGTGCAGCTCCCCGCGCGGTCCAGAGATCTGCACCGTGGCACTGCACAGCCCTAGTTCTGTGACAAACTGCAGAAGTTAAACTCCTAAAGTTCAGTTTACTGGAGTGCTGAGCGGGAACAGCATTATTTGCTACTTTATGAGAGCTGTATATAAATAGGTTCGGGAAGGGCGCTCGGCGTGGTACATGGTACACTGTTTTTATGATGTGAAACTAACAGGCTGGAATCAAAGGCTTCTTATCGAAGTGTTTCCTTTTCACACCGTAGTATCTCCCTCCTTCCCTTCTCCTTCCCTCCCTGTCTCCGTCTCTGTCTCTGTCTCTTTGTCTCCCCCTCTCTCTCCTTGGTACTGGGAACGGAACCCAGGGCTTCCCCTGAGCTACAGCCCCCAACCCCCTCCAGCTCTTTATCATTAGACACAGTCTCAAGGAGTCCCCAGGTCCCCCAGGCTGGCAGTCCTCCCACCTCAACGCTGGAGTGGGTGTTACAGACCTGCCTGCCACACCCAGTTTGCACCTGTGTTTTCAAATATGCTGCACTAGGTACAAATCCTTTCCATTAGTTTAAGAAAGCAGGTTTCATTAATGATTGCAAAGCCAGGAGGCAAGATCTATTTTAGAGGTACCGGCATAAACACACTTCACCTGCAGAGCTCCTATTCCAGATGTACAACCAATCTCCTGTCCTCACTCACACAGTCCTGAGCCTAAAGTCTGCGTCACCTGCCCAGAAACTTCAATATTCAATTCGGGGCATCGCCTAAGATTGGCAAATACCTACCTGTTCTTCAAATCATTCTGCAGTAGATGAGGGGAGAAAAGACACTGCGAAGGGCACAGTTTCAAGACTGTGCCTTTATATATTAAATAAAGTAACATAAAAATGCTAACCATGAGCCGGGATATATGTTCAAGTAAATATATCTAACTTTCAATGCAAAAACAAATTTAATAAAATTTTAAATTGTTTCTTCACAATAACCTCATTCAGTCAACATGAAATTCACATTTGCTCTTCAAATGCTGGCTTTATGACTTCCCAGATGGACCGGTTCAAAGCTCATGAATTATCTTAACAAACAACGCCTGGTATAATGTAGCATCTTTTTTTTTTTTGGTAATGAATTATAGCCCTTATGTAATTAGTAAGACCTCCCTTCTAAATTTGTTTAAGAAACTAACACAAGTGGCATTAACACAATACTTTTATGTTGAAAATTTGTTTTCATGCTACTATTGGAGGTGCGCACCTCACCCACATTCCCTAACCTATTCTAATAATGTAAACAAGGGCCAACGGATCATTCTATGAAACGGTACACATCTGAGGCCTTGCAAACAGTCTGCCACAACTGTTAGTCTCCGATGACAGTGCAGACCCAAAGGAGCACGGCCGGCCGCGCTCCAACACCACGGCAGACGAGGCTGGCCGCCCACCGCCCTGGCGCGAGGCATGCGGAAGGCCGCTCGCCTCCTCCTTGTGGCCCGGAAACGCATGTCACTCAGTGCTTGTTCAGCGGCTCGTTTCACTTCTCAGCGATTAGCATCACCAGATCTCTAGGAGGAAATTTTCCTTATTAATAACTTCATTTAAAATCTCAGTATTTCACTCATTTTTCATAACTTCGCATTTCACTAACAACTGATTATTCAGCCTCTCATGAACCCACTTCCAAAATTCATCACTGACGCCCTGACTCGTCTCCAGGCCTCTGTGAAAGAAGGGCCAGCACTTCTCCATCAATCCAGTGCATGAAGTGGCGCTCCCACGCGCGGACGACCACGCCAAGAGAGCCCGACGGCCATCCACCCTGTCCGCCCGCAGCCGGGCCTGGCCCCTCGAGCTGCAGCTTCCCGGGCGCCCGAGCCGGAAGGCTCACGACGCTAGGTCGGCCGGCGCAGCCCACCGCTGCCCGGGCGCGGGAGGCCTCGCTAGCACAGCGGACGGCGGGCGCTCTGCGGCAGGGGCTGGGCCGGCTGCGTTTGGTCCCGCAGCGGCCTGCGCGCAGGGGAGGAGAGTGAGGCTGCACGGTCCGCAGCCCGCACTGGGACTCCCCGCAGGCCGCGCGCCACGCTGTCACGGTCCTCTGATTTCTCCGTGCGCTGCGGCCCTGGTCCAGCTACACTCAGAAGGCAGCCGTACCTCACTTCCGCACTGGTCTGTGCACACTCGGCACCCAGGGCACCACTTTCTCAGATCTAAAACGGGGTGAAGAGGATGCCTGCTGCCAGCACTTTCATGAGGAGACCACAGCACAGGCAGTGACGGAGTGTGTCTGCGCGTTTCCGTCAGCACCTCGTCCCCAGATACACGAAAGCGCACGGTGGGTCTTGGACAAAAAAGTTTAACACCAGTGACAGAAAATACCAAATGTTTACATCCTACCAAGTACTGAGTCACTGCATACTCCCAGTTCTGATCCATCTCGTGTTCCTTTTCTAACTTCTCCTTTGCCCGCCCTTTCATTAGCTAGGGTTCACTGCTTAATTTCGCTTTGACTTTTTATTTGTGTTCTGAGACAGACTCTTGCTTTGTAGCTCAGGCCTTAAGCTTGTGGTGGTCATCCTGCCTCAACCTCCTGTGGACCGGGATTACGGCTGTGTGTCACCATGTCTGGCCTTCACTTTGAGAGTGTTAAATCTCTGTGGAAACGGGCTCTGGCCAGTTATTTTTTCTTAGCCTCAGTTCTACCCATCGTGGGAGGGGTGAGAAAGCCTCTTGCCGGGCACACTCCATTTAAAGCCCCCGTGGCGGCTGTCCCCGAAGAGCGAGGAAGCGCTAAGGTGACAGAGAACCTGCAGTGCCTGTGGGATCACCGGAGCTTCTGGGTAAATACCTAGGTTGCTCCTACTGTGCGCGGTATGCAGAGCTCCACGTGGACGCGGAAGGGCCACAGGGGCTGTGGGTACTGCAGCACCCGCCTTCTCTTCTGCTGCCCTTGGAACTGCGCTTTGCATTCAGCTGGTGAATGGGCGACTAAGAACAAAGTTACTGGGAGTCAAAGAGCCAGCACAGACATTCATTCAGCGCTAACACATTCACTTACCTTTCTCATTCTTGTGTAAGTGTTTTTCCGGCTTTAAGCCAGTAGTTCTACCAGTGAAAATATAACTGCTAATAAACATAGCTGAACATTTCCTGAAGTTTTCTGGTAAGGTAAGGGAGGATTTCAACATTTCTCCAAAATAAGGCTAAAATGAAAAGATCAGGGTGACAACCGGGCGTGGAAGGGCTTCCCTCCATCCGAGAGGGAGGCGGGCTTAAGAAATGCTGTGTAGAGCCGGGTGTGGCAGCGCACCTCTGTAACCCCAGCACTTGGGAGACTGAGGCAGGAGGGTCACGCCAGTTAGAGGCCAGCCTGGGCTGCAGAGTGAGTTCAAGACCAGCCTGACTACACGTGATCCCGTCTTACAAGAAAGGAAGAAAGATGCTTTAGAAAAATACCAAGTAAGACTCAGCTGAAAAACAACTTTTCATAATACACGATATGAGGAATCAACATGTTGCAACCAGATTTCAACAATTAATAAGAAAATGAATTAATGTCTTTGGATAAGCACGAAAAAGCAACTACTCAAATTCCTCTAGAATGATATAAAAAATAAAGGAGACCACTAAATCATGAAAAGCGCTAAAGCAAGAAAAACTGGCTGTTCTCCAAAGGCCTTTTATCATAAACAAATTTCCCAATTTTTATTTATCTTTCAAAAAGCAGTTATTCATGTCAATAAAATTTTACCCCACTTATGTCATTTAATTATATCGCTGGTCTAACAAGACTTGAGGACAGTTCATTAACCTAACAGCTCGAATACACTGACCTTTGCCAAATTTTCTTTCCCAACTTACCCCTGGGCTCCACGCTGGGACGCCCCTGGGACGCCGCTGCCTACCTGGGCCCCCACCGCCTCGCACCGCCACCTCGCACTGAACCTAACCCGCGCTAACCTCCTCCTGTTGATCTACACACTTCACTCCCCCACTCCTGCCTCCCCCAAAAACATTTCTCCCATTTCAAAATACTGAACCTCTGCCCTGCTGCTTAAATCACAGAACTGGAAATTCTGCCTGCTCTGCCCCGGCAAATGCGGCGCCCACCTCCCACTGCCGCCGCGGCCTTTTCCTGGTCCGGGCAGCAGCTTCTCAACTCCTCCCCTTTTCGTCGCCCTGCACGCACTCGGGTTCTCTTGGTCTGGTCATTTCTGCCTAGAAGGCTCTTCCCTGGCGAACGCCCTAACACCCGCTAGTCTCCCCTTACACAGACCTACTTAGCTGGGAAATGACCAGGCCAGACCATCTTCCCCCAACGCTGGGAGCTGCAGGAATCCAGGAACCGCGCCCACTTGTGCATCCCTAGGCCCAGAAGCTACCAAAGGCCTTGACAAATAAAAGCCCAATACACATTTCTTTAGTTAAAAGGCTTTCTCTTTTACACTTATTCCACTTAGCATTAAGCATACACAAATATCTTTACACATAAATTATAAATATAAATAAACAATGTTTACTAGAGGCGTTAATAAAAGTTCAGAGCTAGGAACATCATATACCTAATGATTTATCTCTCAAATGCCACTACAACCATTATACTCAGAACGAACCACTGAAGTTTTTAGTATTTTAAATTGTCCATATCGTTATACGTACATTCTTGTACTTCACAATATTGAAAGTATCACTGATGTATTCTTTTTTTCTTTTTTTTTTTTTTTGAGGCAGGGTCTCACTTGGTAGTATAGGCTGGCCTTGAACTCATGACAGTCCTCCTGCCTCGGCCTCCCAGTGCTGGGATAGGCCCAGCTCACTGATATATTTTCAAAGTGAACATACAAAGCTGAAAATAAATTTATACAAATCCATTTTCAAGTAAGGTGAAAGAGGAGGAGAATGATTCCATAGGAAAGTAGCAACAGGGAGGACTGGTCACTTCAGTTTTCCTTTCTAATTTTACTTCAAAGTCATTAACAGGTAAATAAAATTCTGATCAACACACTTCTACCGTCAGCCCTATTGATACCTGTTCTTTAAGTGTTTGCACTTACCACCCAATAACTTCATTTTTTTCTATTTTAAAAATTATTCTTTCTTCTAGTATATAACAATCACCGCGATAAGCTGGCACAAGTACATCCCAGAAATTTTACCTGCAGGAAGAAAACACTTTGCCACCTAATCTGAAGCCCAAATGCCAGATCTAGATGTATCAAAATCATGCTCTGGGAAGCTCATTAGTAAGACCTCACATATTCTTTACTGCCACTAAAGGCCACTACACTAGGAAATGCACCCTTAAAATGCGATAAAGTCGGGAATGCAGGAGTGATAATCACACATTTGACAGTGCACCAATAAATGCTGTAGGAATAAAAGAAATGATGCAAAGGATGGTTAAATTCAAAATTACTTATTTGCAATGTCTCTTTCAACCAGCAGAGGGCAGGAGTGGCATACTGTTTTCTCCTTGACCTGGCTCTCAACACCTAAGGTATTTAGAAGGAATACAATAAAAATTCTGCACAAATGGGAGGAAGTAGAGATGCCTGCTACTAAAAGGAGCATGATTTTGACTAACTCCCAAAAAGGCTTCTTGTAGACAAAAGCTGAGTTAGCATAAAGCGCTTCAAGGGATGGACACAAATTAATAAATGATGTTCTACAAAGGGATACCGCACAGGATGCATGCTGAGGACACTGAGCCAGTCTCACGAAGATACCATCACAGCATTCGGAAGGTGAAGCGGACTCCACTTGTGGGGTCTGGGACAGGGTCTCACTACGCAGTTCAGGCTGACCTTGAACCCACTATAAAGCCAGACTAGCCTTGAATTCTCAGCAACCCTCCTGCTTCAGCCTCCTGAGCACTGAGAGTACAGGTGTGAGCCACTATGCCCAGTTGGATTCCATTTTGAGCTCAACTTTTTCTTTTGGTTTTCTGAGACAGGGTCTTGCTATGCATTTCAGGCTGGCCTTGAGCTCACTTTGTAGCCCAGGCCAGCCTCGAACCTGCAACGATCCTCCTGCCTCAGTCTCCCTAGTGCTGGGATTACAGGTGTGTGCCATTATGCTCAGTTTAGAGCTCAACTTTTTAACTCTTTTCCTACTAATTAGAAAAAATTTTTGGTGAGTTTTGTTTTGTTTTAGACAGGGTCTATTAGTTTATGCTGGCCTTGAACTCACAGCTATTCTCCTGCCTCAGCCTCCCTAAGATTATAGGTGTGCACCACCACGCCTGGCTGATACTATTATTTTGTCAAATAACGGTTACTCTAGAAAACCTAAATTTGGTGTGCTAAGTTCAGGCCCGTTCTTAAATTATCTCTATGGGACTATAATCCAACTTTCTTGTTCTACTTAACCAAAGTAAGTATCACCGTGTACCTGGCGGGAACCACATCCGCTACAGGAGCAGTGCCCAGAGAGAAGTAAGTCACCCTCCTGTGGCCATTGTAACTTAACGTAGTTACTCAGATGTTATGTGACCACAGGTGTGACAATGCCCGCCAACTCTCCACACCATGTGAGGGACTTTCCAATTGCTCTCTTATTTTTAATGCTACCTTCCGACACCTTCTTTATTGAGTTACGTTTTAAAATATCTACTGTTTTCTATTCAATTGGAAGCTGACTCCTGATGACCACAATTAATAAAATCGCTGCTTTTTCAAATTACTTGGTGAGAGCCATAGACAGCTTTATATTTGAATTTTATGAGGCTATTGGCAAATTACATTACCTCTATGTTTATGTCCTGATTCCTAGATCTAAGATTTGGGGTTGGCAAGTAATTTATAAAATATAAAAGAGATGGATAACAAATAAAATGGAATCCCACTATTTCAAAAAGGACGGCCCTGAGAAAGAGGCTGAGGGGATAAACGGATTGACTACTGATTACGGTAAAACGCATTAATAAAAATTCCACCTCCTCAATTATAATGAGATGTTGTATTGTAATAACTTGTTCCCAAGACAGCCACTAGCCAATTAATGATAGCACTGCGCCTGACGCGGGAAGCCCACTGTGACGCAGCGGAGCAGAGGCGCTGGTCTGGCCCAGGGGTTTCCTCCCCGTAGGTAAGTTCACTGCTCATCTGTACACTTTGTATCATATAAATACCCAGATTCTCCAGGAATCTGGGATTCTTCCAGTCTCCAATCACAGACAGTCCCATTCATGTTGGCTTAAGGAAAAGGAAGGAATTTACTGGCATGAATAAGTCCTAGAGCAGATTCAGGAAAGGCTGGATTCAGACTAGTGAAAAATCAAGGCCTCTGGCTCTCCGTCTGCTAGGAGAGCCCCCCCCCCTGCCAGGACAGCTAGACACACATCTGTACAGATTCATTTTCAACACAGAACATTCTTCTCTGGAGCTTCAGGAAAGAGCCAAGATGGAGTTTTTCACAGTGCACTGCTCATATTTAATAAGTGCTTCCCTAACCAAACCCAGTGCCTTCCTCTGCCCCCTCCCATTTATAAACTGTGCGTCTGCCTCCACGGACACTAATCATCACTTCTTTTTTGTGTTTTTGAGACAGAGTCTCGCTATGCAGTTCAGACTGGCCTTGAGCTCACTTTGTAGCCCAGGCTGGCCTTGAACTCACAACCATCCTCCTGCCTCAGCCTCTCAAATGCTGGGATTATAGGAGTGCGCCATCATGTCCGGCTTTATAATCACTTCTTGAAGCAGCCTTTCCTCCTTCTGATGTGGCTTTCAAAGCCTGACTTTGCTGGCCCCGCCTCCCTGAGCTCTGCAGGCACCCTGTGTCCTCCCTTTTGCTGAGGTGTCTACTCCCCCACTGCTCCTGTCTCAAGTAGTGTCCCTGAGCCAAAAACCACCTTTAAAATTCTACCCTGTGCCGGGCTGTGGGTGTACCTAAGTGGTAGAGCACTTGCCCAATGTGTGCTAGGTTCAGAGTTAACACTAAAAAAATTCTGTACAATTCCCAAAACAAATGTATATACTTAAAACCTAGAAGACACACCCAAAAATTTCAAAACAAACATCATTCCTTCTTTCACACACACAATCCTTCCTGCTTGTCAGTGGTCTATCTGGGAATAATCTGACCGACCCTCTGAGCTTCGGGCCGGCTCCAACAGGACACCCAGGGAACAGCTCGGTCTGCATGGTGGGGCGGGTGGCTACCAAGTGGGCGGCCACAGCGCACATGGGGAAGGGCTTGGCACAGCCCCACCTGTGCTGGTGCGGAGTGCAGGGCGCACACCGGGTCTCTCACACGTGTTCAGTAAGGGGAGGGGAAAGGGATAGGTGCTATTTCTACTAAAGATCTGTAATTTCACTACTTATATAATTATTATTTGCCAGAAACAGCAGCAAAAGCAGACCTGTTTTTCATTTACTAAAACTGATTAAGGCTTGGCAAGGTCTGGGCAATAAGACTACTACCAAAATTTACAAAACAAAAAATCAGAACTAAGCCAGAATTCAAAATTAAACCATGGTCCAGCTGCAGGCTCTGGATGTACTTTCTACAGAGCCTTAGGACTCTTTCCTTCCACATGCGAAACACGGCAGCTGCCGTCCCTCAGCATGCCAAGAGAGGACTTCTGGGGACGAGGCATTAACCGGGGATGACTCAGTCTCATTACCCCAAGCCACCTGCTTCTCAGTAGCAGTCCTCCTACCAGGAATGTGTCCTCAACCCCTACGGTGACCTTTTTTTTGAGGATTCACTGTTCCTCAGTTTCCGTGGCAGGGACCCCAGTACTCTGAGAAGCCTGTGGGACGCTTCTTATCATTCCTGTTGTGTAGATGGGGAAACATAGGCCCAGAAGCTTCTCAGAGTGCGTGCACCGAGGAAAGGCAGTTAGCTTGCAGGACAGGGTGCGCCCCAGTGCTGTCTGCTGTGCAGAGATGAAGCCAAGGTTTGCTGGCTGTCACCGAGCCCACACCCTTCCAGGGTCACACACTCATCTTGGTATATGTGTATTTTTAAAATAATTGATTCCTTCCCATGACTCGACGTTGGGTACAATTTTGATCTTGAATTCCTCCTTGCTCCTCACCAACCTCCTTAATACCCTCCACATCAGTCAGATTTTGATGTTTATTTTCACCACTGGCTTTCAAACTTTGATAAGTACCAGTTCTCCACTTACTGCTGCTCCAAATCTGATGTTCAAAAAAAGTTAAGACATTTGATCATCTGTAGGAAAATGACAAGAACTTTGCTTTGTAAGCCCTTGAAAAACAAACCTGACACAGTCTTCTGTCTTAAGATGGTTCATGCTGACACCAAACGTTTGCAGGCCAGTGTTTTCAGAACTCCCACGACCCCAGCCTCAGACTCCTTATCCAATCCAGCCTATCCAGAGAGCCGTCACCACACATAAAAAGCCAACTAAGCACTGTGCGTTGTTGATATTTTACTGGTAGTTGTTAGATTGTAGTGTTATATTTATATTGTTGTTTCTAGGCAGCAAGACAAAATGTTTGATATTTCTATTTCCTCATCATTACTTCTGAATGATTTTGATGCAGGCTCCAGGCAACATTAATTCAATGGGAACTTGGCCAGGGCAAGGGCCTGTTCAGGGTCATTTAATCTTACTAGGAACAAACTGAGAACACACAAAATACAGTAAAAGTAAATTCAACTTCTGTTATTACCTAGAATCAAAATTACAAATTACCATACAGTCTCTTAAAATAACCTTGCTTCATAGAAACTATCATTTATTTTTAAGTTTTCATATATAAAAACTTTGCAAGAAACTGAAGTTTTGCTTTCTGGTGAAGATCAACCTATAAGAATGTAACACAATCAAAACATCAAGAATGTGAAAACTATCTGTCTCATTGGCAGTAAGGAAAGAAAGTACCAGCTCGGAGAGGGAAAAACAAGTCTGCTTTGGTGCTCAGACTCCAGAAATGTGAAGAAAAAGTGCCCTCGTCTGGCCAAACAGAAAATTTAACATTTTTGGTGCATCTATTAATGCTGCTCGAGTCATTTTCAGGGTTTCAAATGGTATATAAGAAAGTCTGAAGAAAAAAAAAGGAATAATCGAATAACATACATTTTTAGCAGCCTTTAACATAACTGTTTGCTGCTAAAAACGTAAATATTTATATCATAAAATATAAATAAAATTAAATCATATATCATCTCCCATTAAGATATACTGGAAATATACATTATTACCCATCTTCTTGTTTACGAATCAGTATTAAATAGCATAAATTTATATTCTAATGACAAAACAGACTTATAATAGTCATATATAAATATCCAGGGGAGAAAAAAACTCACATTTTTTTCCTTTTACAGGTATTTCTAAAAAATAGTAAGATGGGGATTTAGGTCAGTGGCACTGTGCCAGCCTGGCAAGTGTGAGGTCACGAGTTCGATTCCTGGTACCAAGAAAAAAAAAAAAAAGCAGGTTGAGTACTGCTTTCCCCAAATGGGAATTCAGATGTTAGAATTTGGAATATTGCATAGACTTTACCAGCCGATCATTCCTATCTCAAAAGTCCAAATCTGAAATGCTCTGAAATGCAATCTGAGTGTCCTATTTGCCCTCAAAAAGTGTTTCTTTTCAGAGCATTTTGGATTTCCAGTTTTCAGACTAGGGATGTTCAACCTGTACCATTTAAAATTAAACTTGGTAAAATTCTTTATACCATTAGACTGTCATTTCACAAGCCAGATCCAGGAAAGCCCTGAAATGAAAAGATAATTTTCAGCAGCTCTGTGACACTAATGCTACACACGAAATGCTAAGCATGAATAATCCAATCATTAACAGCTAACAATGACAACAACGTTAGTAATCACCAAAACGTGAGCTAATTGCTGGCACTGTGCTGACAGGCAGAACAATGTCCCACCCACCACCCGCCCCCAGAGGCGCAAGCCCTAAGCCCAGGACCTGAGAATGCCGCCTTGAGCAGCCACTCGGCTTTGGGCGTGGTCAGGTCACCAAGGGAGGTCAGGACGGGGTGCACGTTCTGGGTTATCTCGGTTTCCACCCTCACGAGGGCCCGTGAGATGGAACTGGGAGGCAGAGGCTCAAAGGGAGACGAGGCCACGGAAGAAAGGCTGGAGAGATGCTCGGC
>PVLD010023004.1:0-28426 GCA_004027595.1 Dinomys branickii | reverse complement strand
GGACTAAAATGACAGTACGTACTTTAAACAAATGTGTGAAGATGTCTAGGTAGCCATATTTAAAACAAGCCTCAGCTCTTACCTTTAATTTTTATTCCTCAAAAGACACCATTAAGTTGCATGGTGATGAGTTTTGCTCCAAAAAATCTTCTTTAATTCATGAAAACAAAAGTTGTCAATTGGGGTTTTTCATTTTTCCCTGATTTTTATCTTCTCACCATCTTACCACTTTAATAGGCATCTGAGCACAAGGTTAAGAAGGAACCCAGGGCTCTAAACCTATGTACATGTGCTGTACATATGTGTATGTATGTTTATAAACCCCCATGATGTTTGCCAACTTAGGTACCAAAACTTGGAAAGTGTGACAATAAAGAATAAAATCAATGACTCAAAAAAAAAAGATGCCATTAAGAAAATGAAAATGTTACCCTAGAACTGGGGAGGCTGAGGTAGGAGGATTGCCAGAAATGTAAGGCCAGCCTGGGGTACATAATGAGTTCAAGGCCAGCCTGAATTGCATAGCAATATCCCATTTCAACCCCTCACCCCCCCAAAACCAAAAGAAAATGGATGAAAGGCAGGGCGCTAACCTAGTATGCTATGTACAAGGCCCTAGGTTCAATCTCCAGTACTACAACAAAATGATCAGGCATATCTGGTAGACGTTTTTTACGATATGTATTTGGTAGAAAAATTGTACCTAGAGTATATAAATGTCTTTTTTTTTTTCAGGTTCTTAGACAGGGTCTCAATGTGTAGTCCAGGCTGCTTTGAACTCATTATGTAGCTCAGGCTGGCCTGGAACTCATGGTGATACATCTGCCTAAGCCTTCCAAATGCTGGGATCACAGGCACGTGCCATAATGCCCACCTTAAATGCTCTTTTGTTTGGTACTGAGAATTGAACTCAGGACCTTGCATTTGCCAGGCAGGCAATGTGCTGAGCTATATCCCTGGCCTTGACAACTGAATTTTTAAGAAAGGAAGATATCTAAATAGTTATTTCCCCCAAAGAACATATACAAGTGGCAATTAAGTACACGAAGAGACATTCAACATCATTAGTGATAAGTGAAATGCAAACTACCATGGTAATAATGATACCACTAAAAACCAACTAGAATTGCTACAGTGAAAAACTCACAGTACCAAGCAATAGCAAAGATGCAGAGAAAGTGAAACGCTCACTTTGCTAATGAGAATGTAAAATGGTACAACCACTTTGAAAAAGGGTCTGGTAGTTTCCTGAGAAGTCATTCATACACTTTGCATAATTCCTACAAAAAGATTCATACACACACAAAGTTTGTAGCAGCATTATTTATAATAGCTAAAACTAGAAACAGTCCAAATGCGCATCAACTATGGAATAGATAAAAACACAGGGTACATCTATAGAACTGGAGATCATTCTCCTGCCAAAAGACCAAAACTACTGATACATGCAACAACTTGAATGTACTTCTTGACAGAAACCAGACACAAAAAAATATGCATTGTATTCACTTACTTATATAGAGAAAAAACCATAGCAGTAGTTGCTGGGGGTGACAGTGAAGATTGACAACAAACAGGCACAGGGAACTTCCGGAGGGTGATGTTCTAAAGCTGGACTGCCATATAAACGCACTAAACTTCAAATAATACCAGTTAAAATGGTTACATTTATGGTATGTAAATATCTTGATAAAACTTTTTTTTTTTTTTTGAGACAGAAACTTTTTAAAAAATGGGAAAAATTTACTGTTTGGAGATACATATATATATGATGCCACTTACAAAGAAAACCAAGAAAAGTTAAAACAGAGGTTACACGGAATGGGGATGAGTAAAGTATTAAGAGTACAGTGCACTGGGGACATCTATCGTTATTGGATATTTTTTTTCTGGACAGTTTGGAATATGGAGTAGTGACAACTATTTTTTCTCTCTTATCATCTATCTCTCCTTCTTCTACTTCAATCCTGAGACTTCCCTACCCCAAACCTCATATCTTACCTGAATCAATACTGAGCACATCATCATCTTCATCAGGAATCTCAATTATTTCTGTAGGCTGGGAAGTTTCATCATCAGAGCTACTGTCCCGATACTGTAATCCCAGGTTGGAATAGAAGTCTTTCACCAAAGACTCACAATTAGTCACTGCCCTGATATCGGAACACATGTAGAAAAGGTCAAAGCGAGCAGGGGAGCCATTACAATTTTTATATATATGCATATATATTATAGACTGTTGTCAATATTGGGCCCTACATATTCCAGTGTCTCTATTTAGAATATTTCTCCCATAAAAAAGTATTTTAAACAGTGGTTTGGTTTTCCAGGTTAGTTCCTCAAAACGCCGAAGTAAACCCAGAGTACAATACTTTCTACCGTATTATTTACCTTGCTGTTATTTGAAACCGTAATCCAAGTGATATCCAGGGTATCAAAGACAAATCTAGAAGGTTTAGGAACTCCTCCCCATGTGCACCACTCCACCATAGCAGATCAAACCCAGGGCCTTGTACTTTCTAGACAAGCATTCTACCACTGAGCTTCACCCCAGCTCAAGGAGCCTAATATTCCATAGTTACATCCTCAGTCCTTGGCTGATTGTAAACAAAGCAATTGTTCTATAGAGTACATGCTAGCCAGGAATGCTGGTGTACCCTGTAATCCTAGCACTCAGGAGGCTGAGGCAGGATTGCTTCAAGTTCAAGGTCACCCTGGACTACAAATGAGGTCAAGCCCAGACTAAAATGCATAGTGAGACCCTGTCTCAAAAAAACAAAAACAAAATACCCCAAACAAAAAAAAAAACAATAGAACAGAGTACAGGGGAAGAAGGAAGAGATTTAAGACTTGCTCTTTCTTACTGTTGGTTGCAAGTTACTCTTTGATAGGTTAAAAAAATATATAAGCCAGGCATGGTGGAGCACGCCTGTAACCTCAGTACTTGGGAGGCTGAGGCAGGAGAATTGCCTTGAGTTCAAGGCCAGCCTCGGCTACATAGTACATTCCAGGCTAGCCTGAACTGAGACCCTGTCTCAAAAAAAAAAAAAAAACAAAAAAAACAAAAAACCGAAACCACAGTATGTACACATATACATATACATGTGTTGTTATGAGGTCAGATTTCAGGCTAAACTTTGAGGGAGAGCAAGGTTCCATACAAGTTTTCTACTATACTTTGTGCAGTACAAAGTACTTAGTATAGTACAATGCCAGGAGCAATTATACTCAAAGATGCCTGCATGGACCCATCTGTCTACTTTCCACTTAGTCCTCACCTGGATGCGTCATCAAAGAGCTGGTCAACATAAGACACTTCAGATTCTTTTTGTATCACCCTTGTCTCCAATTCTGCTAACTGCTTCTTGCGCTGCTGTACACAATCCATCTTTTCCAGTTCTTCATCGATGAACTGCCGGAGTTCCTCCATAGAAATACCCAGCTCCTCAACCACTGCCTGTTGCAGCTCTGCAATCTCTTCTGATTCCCCTGCAGCTGTTGCTGCATCCAAACCAATGCACCCAGGGATGGAAGACATGATTTTGTCCTTGGAATCGAAGAAGAAACTAAAATTACTCTGGATTCTTTAACCACAATTAATAGAGAATTTCAGTCCCCTAAGAAAACTCATGCCTCACTGCTACCTGTTATTGAAAGTCTACCTTCTTTCTTCCCATTCTCCAAAACCTGATGCTGAGATTTTGTGGCGTTTTTCAGTATTTGCCTCAGGCCAAGAGGCCTGAAGAAGGTTCAAGTTTGAGTGTGCTGGGCATGATGGCGCATGCCTGTAATCCCAGCACTTGGGAGCCTGAGGCAGGAGGATCACAGCCAGTTTGAGGTCAGCCTGGGATACAAGTGAGTTTAAGGCCAGCCTAAACTACATAGCGAGACCGTCTCAAAAATTAAAAAAAAAAAAAAAAGTTTTGAGCGCATGGAGAATATCAATTACGGAGTGAGTTACTCTTAGTAACATTTCAGAAAACTTAAAAGAACCAATCTACGCAGTAAAGTATTTCTCTGACCTAACATTTCCTTGAGGGACTGAGAGAAACGATGTTGAATTTGAACCCTCCCCTCTGAGGAAGACGATTTGTAATTCACTAGTTCCATGTTTTTCAACTGTTTCTCTCATATTACTTTGTTTCTGTGTCAACATTTGCTTTTTAAAGAGTCTAGCACGCTGAGTGTAACTCCGTGGCAGTGAGGTCCTGGGTTCAATCCCTGCATTCGAACAAAACTCGAACAAAAAGAAAAGTCTACCATGTTTAAAAACACGCAAGCTACACTAAAAAGGCCTCCCCAAAGTAAAGTAAAGCAGTAAACTCCAGCTATCTAGGGTCTAAAATCCGAAGAACTCATCTGTCTCAATCCCCTTTGTGTACAAACGACCACACGAAAAACCCACACCAGAATAACGCTCGATCACGACGCCAGCCCGCACCATCTCCACCATCCCGGGCCCACCCCTCCCAGACCCACCCCTCCCACCGCATTCACGATAGGGGTGCGTTCCACCCTCCCGCAACCTGGCTCAACCCCGCCCCCGCTCGCCTCTCGGGGAAGACGTTCTAACGCTCGGCCAACGTCTTACAAACAAAACATCCTAAACAAGCTTTTGGTCTCTAAATTCCTTAGTTAGCAATGCTCTCCACACCTTCCTACTCCAGCTACAAAGGGTTTTTCACAAGGCAGACCCCAGACTCACGACTAAGGGGACGGCCTCAAGGCGAAAGAGCGAAACCAAAGGGAAAAAGGAGCGGGAGAGGGGAGGGGAAGCAGCGTGACGGTGGCAGGGGGAAGCAAAAGAGACGCCCGGATGCAAATATGCCGTTCCGGTCACCGCGACGGTAGCCTGACTGGGTCAAATTCGAAGCTACCCGGCGCCCCTCAGAGGCTACGGAAAACTAAGTTGAGTACGCATGCGTTAAAGTAGGGCCTTCCCGGGTAATGGTGAGAAGCGATTGGTGAGACGAAGTAGGCGTGGCCAGACGTACAGAAGCTCCGCCCCCACAAGTGGCCGTAAGGCTGCCTTGACTGTGTGAAGACAGCTCTCAAACACGATTAGATTTTGATTTCTTTTCCGTCTTAGTTTTGCTTGAGATGGTTTTTATTACGTAAGTTGTAGGAATTGTAAAGAATATCAGAGCATGTCAAGATGAGCACTGAAGGTGTTGCTCAGTGGAAGGGCACTTGGCTCTAGCTTTCGCCAGGCCCTAGGTTCAACTAAGAAGGCCATTTTTTAAAAACAGCATATAAAGGCGTAAAGAGCGTGGACGTGGTAGGCAGTCCAGTAATCCCAGCCCTCAGGAGGCTGAGGAAGGAGGATTGCCACGAATTCCAGACCAGCCTGAACTACAGTACATAGGAAGACTCTTAAAAACAAAAAAGAAAACAGATGTAGTGAGAAAAACATAATATCCACCCCACCACCAATACTTACTATCCTGTTATTTGGGGGTAAAACGGTTTCGTTCGTTTTCTAAGTGTCTGTTTTGTTTTCATTAAGGTCAGGGATATACCTCAGTGGCACAAGCACCTGCCTGGCAAAGGCAAGGTCCTGAGTTTGATTCCTGGTCCTAAAGGAAAAACACACACACACAAAACTTTGTCTTTTTTTGTAGCTGCATAGTACTTCACAGTATTGCTAAACCATATTTAGAAAAGTAAATTGCTTTCTACGTGTGATACTGGGGGCTTTCATACTGAGCTGCCTCCTGAAGCTCTCCCCCCGCCTTTTTTTTTTTTTGTGGTACCAGGGATCAAACTCCGGACCTTGTGTTTGCCAAGTAGGCGCTATTCCACTGAGCTATAGCCCCAGCCCCAGTTTTTCTCCCTCTTTTTGAAAGAGTTTACTGAGTGAACTTTGCATTCTCCTGCTTTAGATGCCAGAGTGCTGTGACTGTAAGTGTGTGCTACCGTACCCCGCTAAAATCATCTTTTGAAGTAACGCTTTTATTTTTGGTCTGGTCTCATGGCACTTATATTTATCTTTTTTCTCTGCTGGAGGTGAACCCAGGGCCTCACACATGCTCAGCACTAAGTACTGTTATTTCTATAGGGCACAGTAACAAAAATGGAATCTGAGTTTTTTTTTTTTTTTTGAATCTGAGTTTTTAAAAAATGCAGTTTTATTTTCTTTTTCATAGAGTCTGCTGTCATTAATTTTCCAAAATGTAACATCATTACTCCCACCAGTAACTCTCTCAAAGTACCTGTTTCTCCACAGTCTCACTAGGCCTGGATGTTGTCTGATGTTTAAGAACTTGATGTGTTAAAATAGGATCCATATCAAGATAAAGTAGATTATATTGTTGAGACAAATTAAAAATCTAAATAGTTTAAAACTAGAAAGTGTTCTTTCTTTCTTTCTTTCTTTCTTTCTTTCTTTCTTTCTTTCAAGTCAGGGTCTTGCTATGTAGTTCAGGCAGGCCTTGACCTCCCTATGTAGCCCAGGCTGGCCTCAAACTCATGGCAATCCTCCTGCCTCAGCCTCTTAAGTGCTGGGATTACAGGCATGTACCAACATGCCTAACAAAAGTGTATTTCTTGAGCTAGGAATATAGTTCAGCAGGCATATCCTCACAGTGCCTGCCTGGCAAAGCACAAGGTCCTGAGTTTGATTCCTGGTATCAAAAAAATGTATTTCTTCCTCACCTTCCATAAACATTTCTGGAAAGTGGAGGGTGCAACTCTGCTCTGGAATGTAGACTGAAGGGCAGTTGCGCCGGGGGAAGGAAATGCTGGAGGGGATCACATTCACAGTCAAAGCAACTCCGGAAGCATATAGCCTGCAGGGACCCCAAAGGGGCCATAAAGGGTATTGAATGAACCAGCATCACTGACTACCATAGAATCTCCTTATTGCTTCAATTTTTTCAACCATCTTTATTTCATTAAGTATTCTCTCTTGGTTACTTTTTTTTCTTATTGCTGGGACAAAATACCCAACAAACAAAATGAAGGAAGGAAAGCTTTATTTTGCTTAGCAAGAGATAAAGGAGGAATGGCAGCCAGCAGCCTCCTTCTCTCCCTTATTATACAAACTATCCACCCCGGGGCGGGTATAACTCTCCCATAATCCCAGCAAACTATCTGCCCTAGGGCGGGTATAGCTCTGTCTTAGTTACTTTTTTCTCCTTGCTATGACAAAATACCCAACACCCAAAATGAAGGAAGGAAAGGTTTATTTTGCTTACAATTTGTGGAGTTTTCAGTCCATACTTGGCTGCTTCAGAGGCAGAGTGGCACATGGCAGAGGGCAAAACTGTTCATGGCAGCAGAGCACAGCAAAAACAACCAGCAAAAGGCGGGAATGGATGCAAGCAGCCTCCTTTTCTCCCCCACATTGTAAACAGCCTGCCCCCACCCAGGGGGCGTGTAGCTCTCACACAGTCTCCACGCCCTCCTCTTCCACAGGCCCAGGATGTATATACAAAGTAAGCACCCTGGCTTCCTGCTGAATCACATAGTTAACCTTTTAAACTTCCCAAATTAACACAATAAACAAAAACCCAGAAGGGTAAGAGCATATCCTTTTCACCCCAAGATCTACAACTGCTGAGTTACTCAGCCAAACCTCCAGACTCCCCAAGCTGACACAACGTATCAACCGTAACAAGCTCTCACTCCCATAATCCCAGCATTAGATTATGGATCAGTCATAAATTCTAAAAGCCACCCATATCTGCATGAGGATTTGGGGGGACACGCAGACACAAACCATAACATACACTAACTATTGGATCTAAGAATCCTTTCACAGTAGTGTAAATCAGTCTTGTGTGTGAGATCGGGTTACAAAGCTCAACCAGTCAAGACCATCAAGTCTTTGAAATCCCTTTCTGCTGGTCACATTTTCACATATCCTATGCACCAGTGTCTTGAAAATGCTCTAAATGCCTATTCCCAAAATGTTAAGACAGCAAGCATTGTGGCACTGAGAATTCCATTTTGGGGAATGTGCCCTACAGAAATAACAGTACTTAGTGCTTAGCATGTGTGAGGCTCTGGGTTCACCTCCAGCAGAGAAAAAAGTTAGATATAAGTTAAGTGCCAAAGAGATCAGACCAAAAATAAAACTATCTGGTTTCTCCAGATAGTTGAAATTCAACATGTTCCAAGTTCATGCTATCTTCTAACCTTTGATACTGGAAAGTAAAACTCCCAACCTGAACGATATCTGAGACGAGTTCGTGTTATCTAAAACCGAAGAATGAATTTTAGGAACAACGGAGGTTAAGAGCAGAGTGTATTTATTGAGAGAAAGCTTCTGTCCAAGAGAGGGACAGAGGGGGGTCCGAGTGGGTTATCCCCCCAACTCTGTCTTTTCTAGGGACTTTTATAGAGAAAAACCTTAAGGTGAGGTGGGTCCATGGTAGGGGAAATGGACAAAGCTATGGTCCGCCAATAAGGCTACAGGTACAATTGTCCAGGTAAGACTGAGTGAACTGGGATCAAATGGGGAAACGAGTCACATAGCAAGCAGGCATGAATACAGATCAGGGCTTTTCCTGTGGGGGTAAGGCTAGTGACTCTTCCTGGGTTTTAGAAGAGGGTTGTTACTTATTTAGAATATTAATCCCTGACCTTTACACCTAGGGAGGTATGTGGGTGCATTTGTTTAGCCCCTTTTGTCATAAAGTCTGGCCCACAGGTATCTTATCTTTCATGTTGGCTTCTTCGAGGGCCCAGCCCTGTCTGACTGCCTATAATATTTCTATCTAACTCAGCTGCCTATAACACTTTGAGCCTAAACATCTTACACACATGGTATTTGTATTGAGTGCTTGCTACATACCAGGCACTGTTTTAAGCAATTTATAGTTACTAATTTTTTTAATGCTCATAGTAATGATGTGAGTTAAGAACTATTATTAATCTCTTTTGTGTGGGTGAGAAAAGTTGAGAGACTAAATTTCCCAAAACAGAAGAGCTAACCTGCCAAGCCAGGCGTTTTGGCTGTATAGCCTGTGGGATAGCCAAACTATTTATCATTCCATATAACTTGTTTATCCTAGTTTGGAGATTCTTATTCTATTTCATCCCTTTCTTTTCCTATTCTATTACTTTCATTTAGCTTTCATTTCTTGCCAAGACAAAATGGCCCTCTAGCTGGTGGGCCTTGATGTAGACCAACCCTACACACAGGCATTCCTCAAAATGATCCACTTTCTGGTGCTGCTGCTAGGTCTTTAAATGAATCAGTTGCTAAGCAAGAACTTATGTGTAGTGTCTACGTTCTAATGTTCAGAACAAAGAAATGGCCAGAGAAAACTTGAATGATGATTGTGCTTCTATTTATATAACTCTTACGTGCAGTACTGAAATGTACGACAAAACATAAAACTATACACTGTACAGTACAATGAGCAAAAGCTACAGTACTGCATAAACAAGGCACACTCTATGAAAAAGTCAGTAAGCCTCCATAAACAAGACATACAAAATTGTACCCGAAAAGAAGAAAAAAGACCAGTCATAAGTACAAGCAGTGGGTCATAGTGATACAGGAAAATAAATATCCCAACCTGACTGATATCAGACAAGTTCATGTTCTCCATAACCAAGGAATGAATTTTAGGAACAACGGAGGTTAAGAGCAGAATATATTTATTGAGAGAAAGAAAGCTTCTATCCAAGAGAGGGACAGAAGGGGGGCCCGAGTGGGTTACCCCCGACTCTGTCTTTTTTAGGGACTTTATAGGGAAGAACCATGAGGTGAGGCGGGTCCAAGGTAGGGGAAATGGACAACACTATGGTCCACCAATAAGATTACAGGCATAATTGTCCAGGTAAGACTGAGTGGACTGAGATCAAATGGGTAAGCGAGTCACGTAGCAAGCGGGCATGAATGCAGAGCTGGGCTTTTTCTGTGGGAGGTCAGGCCAGTGACATTCTGGCTCTTTGAAGGTGGTTGTTACTTATTTATCAGTTTTTGATGTATGTGGCTGCACCTGGTTAGCCCCTGTTGTCCTGAGGTCTGGCCCACAGGTGTCTTATCTTTTGTGTTAGGTCCTTCCAGGGCGCAGCCCTATCTGACTGCCTATAATATTTTTATCTAACTCAGCTGCCTATAACAATAGGTCTGAACAACTCACCTTGGTCATAAGTCGGAACAGCCATTAACAGGTAGGTCGTTAAACGAGGAATATCTGTATATTCTTGTATGAAGTTCTGATCATGTCACACAGTGTTATGGCTTGTATCTAGATGTACCCCCAAAGCCTTATGTGTTCATAGGTGGGTTTTTCAGAGTTGGCCGGATCTAGGGTGTGTCACTCTGGGATTAAGGGCTTGTGGGACTAGACAGGTCCACTGATTAGAATTAGCATAGTTCTGAGGGAGGCTGAATGGATTTACTGAGGACAGAAACCCCACCCTGGATAGGATCAAACGGGAAAACGGAAGGAAGGTTACAGGCAGTTTGCTGCTGCTGCTCGCCTCCCTACCCTGAGCTGCTGCTCCTCTGCGAGGCCCCTGTGCCAGGCCACCCTGCCTTGGTGCCAGTGGTCTGTGGACTGAAACCTCTACAAACTGTGAGCCAAAATAAACCTTTTTTCCTTAACGTGTGGGTTTCAGGTATCTTGTCTTAGCAACAGAAAAGTAACTAAGACACACACCCATGCTTTAAAATTTTTTTTCCTTATGTCTGTAAAATAAAGTTTGGGGCCAGAGATATAGCTCAGTGGCACAGTGAGGACCTTGCAAGTGCAAGGTCCTGAGTTCAATTCCCAGGACCCCCCCCAAAAATTTGAACTGCACAACATGAAATTTGAGGCTTTTTGTAATTTAGCCCCAATTTACCTCTGGCCAAATTTCCCATCCTTACCTTTCACATTCTTGATTATGTGGTATTTCTTCAACACATCTTTGTATTTCACTTTTCCAGCTCATATTTTTATTCAACGTGGTCTATTTCCTAGTGTCCCTTCTCTTTTTTCGTACAGTAAAATATTAATTCTCTAAGGCCAAATTAAATATCTTCTCCGTGAAGTTTTTCCTAGACTAGCAATTAACAAACAGCCTGCATCAGAATCACATCTAAAGGGTTTGTTAAAACATGGATTGTTTCCCACTGTTATTGTAGGAGTGGGTCTGGCTGCAGTGAGAATCTGTGTGTCTAATTGTTTCTCAGTGTCCCCACTTCTGGTCCTGGAGCCCAGATCTGTGACTCACTGTTCTAGGCCCTTCGCTTATCCCCTGAGGGGTTAACTCCTGCCTCTGAGCATCTGTGACCACAGTTCTTTTTACTATGAGTTATCAGCACACATCTCCATCTGCTTTGCTGGCTTATCATGTCGTGCTCCATTGTGTGCTTGTGTGATGAAAGAGGGTGATCTTTAATTGAGTGTAACTCTTTTTTAATTTCTCTTCTGTACTGGAGATTGAGCCTAGGGCCATTGAGTGATACCCTCAGGTCTTTAAAAACATTTTTTTGGAGATAGGACCTTGTTAAATTACCCAACCTGTCTTCAGACTTTCAATTCTCAGCCAGGCGTGGTGGTGCAACCCTGCAGTCCTGGCACTGTGAGGCCAAGGCAGGAGGATCACCGTAAATCTGAGGCCTGCTTGGCCTTAGTGAATTTGAGGCCAACCTGAACTATGTAGTGAGACCCTACAAAAACCCTTCAATTCTCCTATTTCAGCCTTGAGAAGCTGGGCTTAGAAGGGTGTATGTTGTGTGATTATTTTAAAATATATATATTTATTAGTACCTATTAACTTTAAAAATACTGGGTTGTAATGTGGAATTTTCACATATGCATATATTTTGAATGTATCTATCTTCCTGGTTGCCCTTCCTTGTCCCTCTTATTTCCTTCTTCTTGTCTAATAATAGTCTTGAAACTCCAGACTGCCAGGTGTGGCGGTACCTACCTAGAATACCACACTCGCAAGGCTGAGGCACAGAGAGCGCCACAAATTCGAGGCCAACCTGTACCAAACGGTGAGCTCGAGGCCAGCCCGAACCACACAGGGAGACCCTGTCTCCAAACAACAACAAAAACCTGCTCTTTAATACTGTCGTGTCATCTCTTTTACATTCCATGCGTTAGAGGGAACATTGGATACTTATCTTTTGGAGTCTGGCTTGTTTTTTTTTTTGTTTTTTTTTTTGCGGTACTGGGGATCGAACTCAGGACCCTGCGCTTGCTAGGCAGGCGCTTATTCCACTGAGCTATATCCCCAGCCCTTGCTTGTTTTTCTTAACACGATGATCTCTAGTTTACCTAGTTTCCTGCAAATGACATACAATTTCATTCTTCTTTGTAGCTAATGTAACTCCATTACGTACATGTGCCATCCCTTCACCTGCTAATGGGCACCAGGCTGATTCCATTGTGAACTGTGCCACAATAAGCATCCGTGGGCTGTCTCATTCTTTAGAAGACAGAACATCATAGCGAGGGCCAAGCTTTGGGTTGGCTCTTGTCAGAGTTGATCAGGCCCTGACACATGTGACTCACATTATTATTATTATTATTATTTTTTTTTGCGGTACTGGGGATCGAACTCAGGACCCTGCGCTTGCTAGGCAGGCGCTTATTCCACTGAGCTATATCCCCAGCCCGTGACTCACATTATTAAAATTAAAAATTATGAAGCCAGGCATGGTGGCAGGCACCGGTAACCTCAGCACTCAGGAGGCTGAAGCAGGTGGATTGCTCTGAGTTGAAGGCCAGCCTGGGCTACATAAATGTGTTCAAGACCAGCCTGGATTGTAAAGCAAGACCTTGTCTCAAAACAAAAACAAAATCATCCACAACAAAAGAGATTGCTGTAAACAGTTTACTGCCGTTATTAATATAAAGTAATGAGTAACTGGTTCAGCGACAGGAATGCTGGCACTCCTGTGCTCAGAGCGCCTGCCTCTGTAGTCCCTTGTGCATGCTGGGAAATAACCAACATGGACTGCTTAATAACTGACGGTGAGAAACCAAGCTCACGGGCTGAAGATTATAACGCCAAATGGTCCTTTCTCTGCTGAAGGACTCAAGGGAAATTAGATCATAAGACAAAGGAGAGCCAGGCATGGTGGCACACACCTGTAATCCCAGCACTAGGGAGGCTGAAGCAGGAGGACCACTGGGAGTTTGAGGTCAACATGGGGTACATAGTGAACTCAAGGACAAGCTGAACTACACAGTGAGACCCCGTCCCAGAAAACAAAAAAGAAAAAGGTGACTGAGTGATCTCAGAGTGATAACAAGTTTCTTGGAATTGAACATTTTAAGGTTTTCAGGCACCTAGAAATAATGTGAAAGGCCAAAGTAGGGAGGTTGAGGCCAGCCTGGGCTGCACAGCAAGACGCTTTCCAAAAAAAGAAAGAAAACGCCAAAGCAGGACAGTGAGGATTGCAGCTACCTGAGAGGCATGTCTCATCTGCAGGGAGCAGTTGCTTCCCAGCTTCAGCTAATTTTTTCCTGTGCAGTACAGTGTTGCCTCCCACTTTTTGTGTGATTTTACAAGTGCATAAGTGGCCTACATCTGTAGTCCCAGCTATTACAGGAGGCTGAGGCAGGAGGATCACAAATTTGAGCCCAGCCTGGGCATTTGAGAGACATAGTGAGATTGCCTCTAAATTAAAGAAAAAGGAAAAAAAAAAAAAAAGAACTGGTTGTAGCTCAGGGCAAAGGTGCCCTGTTTGACCCATAGTACTGCAAAATATGTAGATAATATAGACAAATAGTAGAAAAACAAAAAGCCAAAAGCCAAGAAAATTCTTTTTTCTTTTTTTTTTTTTGTCTTTTTGAGACATGGCCTTGCTATGCTGTTCGGGCTGGCTTCGAGCTCACTTTGTAGAGGTCTCAAATTTGCAATGATCCTCCTGCCTCAGTCTCCTGAGTGCTGGGATTACAGGTGTGCACCACCACGCCTGGCCAAGAAAATTCTTTATGTATTGATTTGAAATGATTTTTAAGATACAATATTAAGTGGGTGCAGGATATTTATAAAGGATTGTACTATTTGAGTAATTACTGGCAAAAATACACTTTTTTACATATAGACACGATATTACTGGGAGGATGCACAAGAAATTGTAACCATCAGCTGCAGAAACAAATGATGGAAGGAGGCTGGAGCGGGAGGGTAAAAATGTGCACAGCACACGGTGTGTTCCTTTTGAAACCTGATTCAGGAAAACGGATAATCTGCTTAAAACTGTATGTGAGAGATAAAAAGGAAAAGACAATATTTGGAAAGATAAGTTTATATGCAAAAATAAACTTTAGTTATTTATTTATTTTTTCTCACCATGTAGTTCCTATCCTCAAACGTGGAGTGACCCTCCTGCTTCAGCCTCTGGAGTGCTGGGATCACAGGTGTGTACCACCACACCTAGCTGCAAAAGCAATTTAACAGCAGTTACTTCTGGAAAGGAGCGGCAAGCAAGGCATCAGGCGGGGCACGCCAGGTAACGTTTGGGAAGATTATTTAGCAAGTGTGCTATTGTAGTGGAAAATGCCACCCCCCCAGCCACTGTACTTCAGTTTTTGTTATGGTTCCTGTTATTTCTGTGTCCCAGAAATGGCTGGTCACTCTGATGCACATTGTACAAACCAATCAGTAACTGCCAAATACTCTGCTTCTTGCTTGTGAACCCCACAAAAGCCTCCCTCCCTGAGCCTCTAGGCCTGATATTTTCATGAGGATTGATTCCACTTGTCAGTGCCTGTCGATGTTAAAATCTGCCTCCAAATCCTGGGTGACTCTGGTGTTTCTGTTTGCCGTTGCACTATGGTTTGGATCTTTTGTGTTCCCAGAGACCAGTTATTGCAGACTTGATCCCTATTTTGTGGCACTGTCAGGAGGTGGTAGAACTTTTAGGATGTGAGGCCTAGAGGAAGGGAGTTAGGTCATCTGGCTGTGCCTGGGTAGGAGATCCTGGGACCCTTGCCCTTTCTCTATCTCTCTTGGGTTCTGGCTGCCAGCAGGCGAGCAGCGGCCTCTGCTGTGCATTCCTACCTTAGGGTCTGCTCCCATAGCACGTGCACCCACTCCACTTGGAAGCATCAGAAAATGCTGCCAGCCAGAGTAGAGTTTCCTCTTTAGCTCAGGTGAGTTGTCACAAAACGAGCGCGACGTGCATGTATTACTTTTTCCCCTAGGACTGGGGGTTGAATGCAGAGCAGTGTATAGGGTAAGCAAGCGCTCTACCACTGTGTCACTTCCCCAGTCTTTGTTTTAACTTGAAACAGTGTTTCACTACATTGCTCAGGCTGGTCTTGAACTTGTCATCCTCTTGCCTTGGCCTTCTGAGTAGCTAGGACCCATGCATTAACTTAATAATAATTTCAAAGGGCTGGGGTGTAGCTCAACAGCAGAATATTTGCCTAGTATATGACTAAATTCTATCCCCAACACTGCAAAAAATAATAGTAATAATTTTGTTTTGAGACAGAGTCGGTCTTACTCTGTCATCCAGGCTGGCCTTGAACTCACTATGTACCCAGGCTGGCCTCAAAGTGGCGGTGATCCTCCTACCTCAGCCTCCCAAGTCCCTGGGATTACAAGCGTGCATCACCACACCGGGCTATAATTTTATAAGAGTAGAGATTTTTTTTTTTTTTTGTGGTACCAGGGATCAAACTCAGGACCCTGCGCTTGCCAGGCAGGTGCTTATTCCACTGAGCTATATCCCCAGCCCCTGGCTATAATTTTAAAATACTGATTCAAAACTGGGTGTGGTGGTGCACGCCTCCATTCAAGTAGAAACTTTGGCTGTGCAGGGCTGACTGTATTGGATTGCTATTGAAACCTGCTCCGGTCCCCTGGAGTGATTATTGCTAGTCCAAATCCTTGCACAAGCCCAGGGGATATCCCACACTTAGATTCTAAGACAATGGATCTCAGGCCCATAAAACCAGTTGTGAGAGCCTTAGATCTCCAGTATCTGCTGTGCTAGGTCCTGTCCTCTTCAGACTAACCCTTGCTAAACTTTGGGGAGCAGTCTCGAGGCTCCCCTTCTTCCAGTGAATTCTCTCATGGATTTGGCCCGTAGTCTAACAAGTTTCCTTCATTTTGGACTTTGAAAAACAAGGGACTATAATCTCATTCCCTTTCTCCTTAAGAGATCTCTGGGATGATGACAATGATGGTCATATTATGTGTTATGTATTAGTTTCCTGTGATTGTCATAAAAATTATTATGCCAGTGTTTTAATAAGAATATAGGGCCTGGGATATAGCTTAGTGGCACAAGTGCCTGCCTGGCAAGCACAAGGTCTTGAGTTCAATTCCTGGTACCAAACAAAACAAACAAACAAAAAGAATATATTCTGTCATGGTTCTGGAGACCAGAAATCTAAAACTAAGGTATTGAGGACTTCTAGGAAAATGGTAGAATGGTGAACAGCAGAGAAACAGCCTCTCTAAGATTCGGTGTTCAGATGCTGAAATATAGAAATGTGAGGAAGAGAAGGAGAGACGTGGGTCCCCGGGGTTCAGCAAGGATCTGAAAAAAAGAATTGAAGCCCATGGGAGGAACAAAGAGAGAGACCGCAACCTAGAAGAAGCAGGCGGCAAACAGCGCTTTCCTGTGAGCTCTGACTGTGTGGGAGGGACAGCTCAAACCAGCAGATGGATGGTGACTCCATGGAGAAATGCACTGGTGGAAAGGCGCAGTGGACACAGTGGACTGCAGGGGCTAGTGAGTTATTGGGTTCAGATGTCCCCTAGGAGAGGGAGATGAGCCAGCAGCCATCTTGGAGAGGGGCCAACTGAGCTCAAAACTCAGCAGCTGCAAGCTAGCTCCATCTAGTGGCTCCCAGGGTCAGAACAGGGTGGAAATAAATTCAAGTTGGCAGGAAGACAATTAGCTGAGTTTAAGCTAGCTGGAGGCATCTGGAGTGTTGCAGGCTGAGCAAACTGGGTTCTCGCCTCACAACCAGAAACCAGCCTGAACTTCAGTAGAACTAAAGGTGCAGGCTGGTTGGGATTATCCATTACTCTGTTGTAAATCTATGACTGTAACTAATCAACATGGACCTGGGCTCTGTCTGCCTCCTCTGTCTACCCGTGACAGCAGAGACATACTCTGAAATAGCCTTTCTTTTTTGTGGCCTTTTTGAGACAGGGTCTCACTATACAGTTCAGGCTGGCCTTGAGCTTATTTTGTAGCCTAGGCTGATCTCAAACTTGCAGCAATCCTCCTGCCTCAGCCTCCTGAGTGCTGGGATTACAGGGCTGTGCCACACCTGGAGACTATTTTTTCTTTTCTTTTCTTACTTTTTGTTTTGTTTTTTCTTGATTGTTTATTTTTGTATGAGCGTGAATATTTTTTCTAGTTTTTTGTTGTTTTGTTCTTTTTTTCTCTTTTTATTTCTCCCTTCTCTCTCCCCCTCCTCTCTTCACCATCACGTCTCCCAACACTCGTGTGATCTTTCTTTGTCCTGCAAACTTGCTTCTAGTCTCTTCCTCTTCTTCTATTTCTCTATTTTCCTCCTAATCCCTTTCAAATTTTCTCCCCCAATGGTAAAATCACCACATTGAGGGCGTCTTTAGTGTATACAATTTTTTGGTTTGTTTAGATTTTGTTATATAACCACAAATCTAGTTCATACATTTAAAGGTGGCAAATTAATAGTTAGCACAGTTTGTCATTTTCTAGGCTGTGTTTTGTGCTATTGTTATTGCTGGTTTTACTATTTTAGCCAAGGTGACACAATTGTTCTAAATTAGCTATTCTTCCATGTGTGCAAAGACTGAGGTTGCATCAGGGTCATAAAAAATACTGTCGGCAAGTGCCAAAGACCGAGGGATAAGTAGTGACTTCTCACCCTGAACACACTGAGGAGGTTTGAGTCTTAATCTTTGATACCTGCAACAGACTTAAACCCCAAAGCCAGCTATACCTAGAAGACATTTCTGAGAATCAGTCATTTCCGCAGAGTTCAAAGCAGTAGCAAAGGGGCCAAGGGTACAGCTCAGCTGCACAGGCATCATCCTGGCAAGTGTAAGGGCCTCAGTTCAATTCCTAGAACCGCCCAAAATCCCGAAATAGTAGCAGTGAAGCTACCCGCCATAAGCAATTTATAAGGCTCAAACCAGGGATTAAACTAGAAAAAGAAAATGAGAAGACGCTTTTTTTTTTTTTGTCTTTTTGAGACAGAGTCTCACTATGCAATTCAGGCCGGCCTTGAGCTCACTGTGTAGCCCAGGCTGGTCTAGAACTCATAACAGTCCTCCTGCCTTAGCCTCCTAAGTGCTGGGATTACAGGCATGCGCCACCACACTTGGCCTGTGAACTAAACTTTTAAACAAATGGACTTAGGGGCTGGGGATATAGCTCAGTGGAATAAGCGCTTGCCTAGCAAGCACAGGGTCCGGAGTTCGATCCACAGTACCGCAAAAAAAAAAAAAAAAAAAATAAATAAATAAATAAACAAATGGACTTAGTAGATGTCTATAGAGTGTTCCACCTCACAACCTCAGAATATATATTCTCAGCTGCACATGGGACAGTATCCAAAGTAGACCGTATACTAGCTTATCATGCTTAAGTAAATGCAAAGGAATGAAATTATCAATATCCCATGCATATTATCAGACCATAGTGCAGTGAAATTGGAAACCAATGGCAAAAGAAATACAAGAACTTCATAAACACATGGAAATTAAATAACACTCTCCTGAACAACCAATGGGTCGCAGATGAAATTAAATCAGAAATTAGACAGTTTACGGTTAAACAATAATGCCCATACAACATACCACTACTTGTGGGACACAATGGAAGGAGTCCTACAAAGGAAATTCATAATGAGAATATCCATATTAGGCAAACAGTGACCTCAAATGCCCTACTTAATGCTCAACTTCAGGCTTCTATAAAAAGGAGAGAAAGTCAAGCCCAACACTCACAGGGAGGAGGACATTGTGAAGATCAGAGCAGAAACTAAAGCGGTGGAGGCTGAGAAAGCAATATAAAGAATCAATGAATTGAAGAGACTTGGTTCTTCGAAAGACTAAATGAAACTGACAAACCCTTTGCCAATATTATTGAAAAAAAAAAGACTCAAATCTATGCAATTAGGAATGAAAAGAGCACAACAGAGCCTGCAGAAATCCAGAAGATAATAAGATAGAAAATGCAGAAGAAATGGACAGATTCCTAGATACGTATGAATTACCAAAGCTGAATCAACAAGTTACACAAATTCCAAATAATCAATATCAATTAATGACATTGAAGATGTAATTAGAAACCTACCCACAAAGAAAAGCCCAGGCCCTGATGGATTCACTGCTGAATTCTAGAAGAAATTTAGAGAAGACCTAAGAGTTTGCTCTTCAAACTCTTTAAAGTAACTGAAAGGGAAGCAATACTTCCAAATTCATTCCTGGAAGTAAGAATTACTCTGATGTCAAGACTAGAGAAGGACCCAACCACAGAAGAGAATTACAAGTCAAACTCCCTAATGACCATAGATCCAAAAATTGTCAGTAAGATACTAGCAAACAGAATGTAGCAAATCATCAAGAAGATTGTACACTATAACCAAGTGGAATTAATCCAAAGAATGCAGGGACGGTTCAACATATGCAAATCAATAAATGTAATATATTAACAGAGCCAAGGACAAAAACCTTATCATCTTAACAGATGCAGGAAAAGCCTTTGACAAAGTCTAGCAGCCGTTCATGATAAAAAAGAACCTTTCAGAAAATTGGAATTGGAACATATGATCTTTATCTCAATATGATAAAGCCAACTATTATAAACCAACAGCCAACATCATACTAAAAGGACAAAAACTGAAAACTTTCACTCTAAAATCTGGAACAAGACAAGGATGTCCACTGTCACTACTCTTACTCAACATAGCTCTTGAAACGTTAGCAAGAACAATTAGACAAGACAAGGAAATAAAAGGAAAAAGGACAGGAAGGAAGCAGTTAAATTATCACTCTTTGTGGATGACATGATACTCTCCATAGAAGAACTCAAAAGCCACCAAAAGACTTCTAGATTTAAGAACCAAATTCAGTAATATACAAAGTCAACACTCAAAAATCAGGAGCCTTCCTGTATATAAACAAATCCACTGAGAGAGAAACACCATTAGGGAAACACCACCCTTCACAATAGCATCCAAAAAATGAAATACCTAGGAATCAATCTAATGAAGTAAAAGACCTGTACATTGAAAACTATAGTACTCTGAAACAGGAGATTGAAGAGGATGTCAGAAAATGACAAGACCAATATAGTGAAAATGGCCATACTTCCAAAACTCTAATCAAAATTCTAACAGTGTATCTCACAGAATTAGAGAAAACAATCCTAAAATCGATTTGGTACCAGAAGAGTCCTAGAATAGCAAAGGCAACTCTGAGCAACATAGGCAGGGTGTGGGGGGGAACATCACAATCCCTGACTTGAAATTATACTACAAAGCTACTGTGGTAAGAACAAACAAACAAAAAACCAGCATGGGCTGGGCGTGGTGGCACACGCCTGTAATCCAGCATTTGGGAGGCTGAGGCAGGAGGATCATTGTGAGTTCAAGACCAGCCTGAGCTATTCCTCAGACAAAAGACTAATTACCTAAAATATATAAAGAACTCAAAAAATTCAGACTCCCCCAAATTTAAAGACTTAATCCAAAAATGGGCACCTGAGGTGAATACACACTTCTCAGGTGAAGTACAAAGAGCAAATAAATGTGTGAAAAATGGTCAGTATCACTAGTCTTTCAAGAGATGCAAATTAAAACAATGCTGAGATTCCATCTCGCCCCAGAAAGAAAGGCTGTTATGAAGAAATCAACCAGTAACAATTGCTGGCAGGGCTGTGGGGATAAAGGAACACTTCTCCACTGTTGGTGGAAGTGTAGGCTGGTACAACCACTGTGGAAATCAATGCGGAGATTCCTCAAAAAAGTAGAAGTAGAGGTTCCATTCAACCAAGATATTTCCCTTCTTGGCAACTCTGAAAAAATTTATAAGCCTCATACCACAGTGATAGATGTGTACCCATCTTTATAGCATCACATTTTGTAGTAGAAAAATCTTGGAAACAGCCTGAAATGGATAGAGATGTGGTTTTTTTTTACACAATGGAGTACTAGTCAGCCATAAAGAAGGATAAGCTTGAGACATTCCTAGCTAAATGGATACACCTTGAGGCACACTCTTAGGTGATGTAAGTCAAACACATGTGTAGATACTGTACTATCTCTCTTGTGTGAGAAACCAAAAGTTTAAGTAAAGACCAAGACATATAATAGGTGTTGTGAAATAAGAAGAAAGTGTTCAAATGAGAAGGGGTGCAAGGGAGGGGACAGGAAGAAGGGAATGAAGGAAAAAGAGAGAAATTAGAAAAGAAGAAAAAATGGAAACAAACCTTCTGTAAATAAGAAGGGGCAGAAGGGTTGAAGGGAGGGAAGGAGGATGGTAAAAAGAAGAATGAAGTTATGTCATGTGCAGGTGCAAATTCACTGTGATGAAAATGATTATTATATATATCAATATATGCTTTTATTATTATATTGTTATTTATTTTATTTATTATATGAACCAATAAAGTTAGTAACAATATAAGCGCTGGTAATTAGAATGTAGACATATTTCTTGGGGGGCCCAGTTCCTCCAACCACATGTTATTTTATAGATGAAGCAATTTTGGCTTAGTTATGGGATTTACCTCAGGTGAATTAGTTCTCTAACATAGAGCCTTGCCTACATTAGGACAGTGGATTTTGAAAGACTTCACACTCCATAGCTGGGTGTAGTCACATACCCTATAATCTCAGCAGTTGGGATGCTGAGGCAGGAGGATCACTGGGAGCTGGAGGTCAGCCTGGGCTACATAGTGAGTTCAAGGCCAGCCTGAAGTACATACCAAGATCCTGTCTCAAAAACAAAAAAAAATAAAATAAAATATCCTTGTCAGAGTTATTATAGGGTCGTGAGCTCCTGTTTACTTTACATTTCTATAACTAAAGGAAGCATTCAAGTCTGTTGTTCCAGGAGAGCTCCTATTTTCAGAACGGCATTGCCAAGCATAAATGATCTCACAGCACTGCAGTTTACAGTTGTAGCTTACCGTCCCATTTTAACCGGGCCCATGACCTTATAATCCTTTTGTTTTTGTTGTCTTTTGGTTCCGGGAACTGAACCTAGGCCCTTGCGCTTGCCAGGCAGGTGCCTGTGCCGCTGAGCTATGTCCCAGGCCCCAGGACCTTATATTCTACCAATGAGTTCAACTTGTTTCTGTTCCCCTGTAGTAATCATTTCCCTGAAGAACAATAAAAACTGACTTGGGTTTCATCTCTTTTTATTATTTTTCAACTCACTCTCGCAAACCCAGCGTGGAGTGCAAGAGTGAGCAGGCTTAGATGAGGGAAGGTGCAGTAACAGGAACTCTGGGTCATGAAAGTCTGCGTGAAAGAGTCCACCTCTCCTGCAAGGGGCTGCTGAGGAGGCCTAACCACATGTCAGCTCAGAGACGGCTCTGTGGTCGTGGAGCTGGCCTCGTAGGGGTTCCTCACCAGCCTGGCACACCGAAAAATCATCACGATCAGGAAGAGAATCAGAAGGACAACGAAGGCAACCGCAAAGCCTTTGTCCACATCGATGCTGCTGGGCAGGCGCGGGTCTTCCATGGGGACAGGCAATCTTCACTGTTTTCCAGCCTCAGCCACCTTCTCAGGTTTGGCTTCAGATGTCATATTCCTAGACAAAAGGAGAGAAAACAGTCTTAACTTGTGAACTAACACTTAATGGACAGGTGCAAACAATAAGTCCTGTTTTGCAATCCAGAACTCTGTTCAGGATGAGTTTTGATACATAATAGGAATTTTTCTTTTCTTGTCTTGTTTTATTTATTTATTTATTTTTGTCTTTTTGAGACAGAGTCTTGCTATGCAGTTCAGGCTGCCCTTGAGCTTACTTTGTAGCCCAGGCTGGTCTCGAACTCGCAATGATCTTCTTGCCTCAGGCTCCCAAGTCTTTTGTCTTTTTGAGACAGGGTTTTACTCTGCAGTTCAGGCTGGCCTTGAACTCACTTTGTAGCCCAGGTTGGCCTCAAACTCACAGTGACCCTCCTGCCTCAGCCTCCTGAGTGCTAGGGTTATAGGTATGCACTATGACACCTGGCCTTTATAGGAAGGAATATTACTGCCTGGTGCAGCGGTACAAGCCTGTGATCCTGGGATTCCTGAGGCTGAGGCAAGAGGAATGAAGCCTGGGCTGTATAGTGAGACTGTACCTCAGAAAACAAAACAAAAACAAAAATTATGATAACCTAATACAATTTAAAGTCATGGAACGTGTTATTAGGTTTTGTTCTGAGATTAGAGTCAATAGAAAGCACAGGATATGAGCAAAATCCCAAAAATGAAAAAAAAGAAGAGAAAAAAAGTTTATTGATGTGTGTGTGTGTGTGTGTGTGTGTGTGTGCGCGTGTGTGTGTATTTCCTGATAATGCTGTGTAGAAACCAAAAAGGAGCCAAAGATTGGAAAAAAATCATTAAGATTTATTTTATTTTTTGAGACAGAGTCTTGCTATATAGTATAAGCTGGCCTTGAACTTGCTTATGAAGGTTAGACTGACCTCAAACTCATGGCAATCCTCCTGCCTCAGCCTCCCGTTTGCTGGAATTACAGGTGTGCACCACCATGCCTGGCTCACCAAGATTTACGTAAGAAGTGTTTATGAAATTGATAAAGCTAATACAGATAACTAAAAAGACTTGTACATACATAAGGACATATATTATCTGAAGACTTTCTCCATGGCAAAATATAAGGACTATGGTTTTAATAAGAGTTCCCTAAGTGTCTGTGTAGAAAGGCTTGGTCCCCGGGATCATAGTATTTGGAGATGTTGTGGAGGTGAGGCCTACTGGGAGGTTCTCAGGCTGTGAGGGGCACCCCTTGAAAGGGGTTATGGGCCTCCCTCTCCTCTTTCTCTCTTTCCTGGCTTGAGCTGTGAGCACACATTTGGTACATGCTCTTGCTGAGATGAGTGGCCTTCACCAAAGGCCCAAACGAACAGGGCCACAGAGTCCTGGACTGGGACTTCAGAACTGTGGGCCTCCCTTTGTTCTATCAGTAGCCTGTATCCACTATTTCATGATAGTGACAAAAAATGACCCATACAGTGAGTAAGTTTATGTAACTCAGAAATCAGCTGGGGCTGCCTTCTCCTCCAAAATCCAGGTAAAGCTATCTTGAATATCTGAATTCTGTGTGTAACCCAAATCCCTCTCTAAGATTTCTTCAAATTTCTATTTTTTTTCCTGGTCATTATGTTTGACTGTGCTGTTGTTCTCATAATTGAAAATCAGGTACATCCCAGAAGGGGTCAATATCAGTTATTAAAATTTAGTTCACCACAACAATTCTCAAAAAGAATACAGTAGACTCCATACTTCCCAACTTCAAAATTAATTACAAAGCTACAGAAATGAAAACAGTATGACACTGGGTAAACAGACACATAGATCAATAGAATAGAATTGAAAGCCCAGAAATAAACCAATGTCATTAATAACTAAGGAATGTTCAAGAACCAGCTGCCAAGAACCATCAGTAGGAAAAGAAAATAATTGGTGTTGGGACAACTGGACAGCCATCTATGGAAGAATGAATTTGGACCCTTTTCTTTAGATCACATAGGAAAATTAACACAAAATGGATCAAAGACCTAAATAAAAGATCCAAAGCCATAAAGCTCTTAGAAGAAAATATATGATAAATAATTTTGACCTAGGATTTGGGAAATAATTCCTTTTTTTTTTTTTTTTCAGTACTGGGGATCAAACTCAGGATCTTGCCAGGCAGGCTCTTGAGAATTCTTAATCACTAAGAGTTTATATCAAAATCTTAAGAGTTTATACCAAATGCCAGGAGTTGTGGTGGACACCTGTAATTCTAGTACTCTTGGAGGCTGAGGCAGGAAGATTATAAATTGGAACCCAGTCTAGGCAACTTAGCAAGATTCTATCTCAAAACAAAAAATAATTTTTAAAAGCAGCTGGGGATATAGCTCAGTGATTAAAATTCCCTTGGGTTCAAGCCCCAGTTCTGCAAGAAACAAACAAACAAACAAGCCACAAAAACATGCTCAACAAGAGAAAAAGAGACAGGTAGGACACTTACCACTCACATATGGGGCTCTGTGCTCAATACCTGGAAAAGGAAGGAAGGAAGGAAGAGAAAGAAAAAGAAAGAGAGAAGAGAAAGAAAAACAGAAAGAGTAAAACTTGGTGGCAGAGCTTGTGTCTACCTTGTGAAAGCCTAGGGTTCAATCCTCAATATTAAAAACAAAGCCAAGACAACAACAAAAACCCCCAAAGAAAAAAAGGAGAGAAACTGGACATCACCAAAATTTAAAAGTTTTGTGTTTTAAAAAATATTATCTTGTAATCTCAGCATTTGGGAGACTGAGGCAGGAGGATGGCCATGAAGTTGAGGTCAGCCTGGGCTACATAGCGACAAGGTTAGCCTAAATTGCATAGTAAGACCTTGGCTCAAAAGCATATTATCAAGAAATTGAAAAGATAATCTACAGAATGGGGGAAAATTATGCAAGCCATATATCTGATGAACGACTTGTACATAGAATATGTAAATAATTCTTACAACTAAAAATAAAAAGATAACCAATTAAAAATTGGGTAAAAGCTCTGAACAGAAATTTCTCTAAAGAAGATATTGAAATGGTTATTAAGCAATTTATTTATTTATTTATTTATTTATTTATTTTAGGGTATTGGGAATCGGACTCAGGACCTTATGTTTGGCAGGCAGGCACTGTGCCGCTGAGCTATATCCCTGTCCCATATTAAGCATTTAAAAATATTCAAATCTGGCTAGGAGCATGCCTGTAATCCTAGCATTTGGGAGGCAGAGGCAGGAGGATCACCATGAGTTTGAGGCCAGCCTGGGCTCCACAGGAGAGTTCAAAGCCAGCCTGAACTACATAGTGAGACTCTGTCTCAAACAAAAACAAAACCAATGCGAAAAACTCAAATCGCTTCTTATCAAAGAAATACAAATCAAAATTATGATACCACTTCATGTCCATCTGATACGTAAAATTAAAAAGGTAGGGTCTGGCATGGTGGAGCAGGTCTATAATTCCAGTACTCTGAAAGGTTGAGGCAGAACGATCACAAGTTTAAGCCCAGCCTGGGTAATTTAGTGAGTTTGAAAATTAAAGAAAAAAAAGTTCTGGGTATGTAACCTAGTGCAAAGGTCCTTCCTGGGCTCAATCCCCAGTACTGAAGGGAAAAAGGAAAGAAAAAAAGAAGCTAGATATAACAAGCATGTAAAGAAATAATTGGACCCATTACTGACTATTGGTAGGAATGTAAAAGTGACAGCCAATTTGGACAATAATCTGGAAGGTGCTCAAATATTTAAACAGAGTTACTGTACAATCCAGCAACTCCCCACCCGTGGCTGTGCCCAGGAGAGATGAGGACACGTGTCCACATGGAGTGTGTATGGAGGCGTTTATAGTCGTATTATTCAGATTGGCCAAGGTACGCGAACAACGTCCATTAAGTTAGGAATGAATCAATAAAATACGGACAATACGACAGGCTCTTACTGGCCACACTAAGGAACAGAGTATTGATATGGGCTCCCTGCAACCCTGAAACATTACCCTGAGTGACAGAAAGCCAGTCACAGCCCTGGGCCAGCACATTATAGGATTCCACTCCAGAAATGCCTGAAATAGGGAAATCTACAGAGATAGGGAACAGATTAATGGCTGCTCAGGGCTGGAAATGGGGTTGGATGTGCATGGTGGTAATTAAAGGGTAACTGGGTTTCTTAGGGGATAAAAATGTTCTAAGTTTGTGGTGATGAATACATTAAAGCCATTGAGTTATACATTTTAAGTGGTTAAAATGTATTGAATTGTAACTGTAAAACTATTTTTAGGCTTTTTTTCCAAGCTGGAAATTAAACCCATTACCTCAAACGTGCAAGGCAGGCACTCTAGTGTGGCCAGTAAGAGCCTATTGTATCCTCAGCCCTAAAACTATTTATTTAAAAAAAGACTTAGTTCAACTTAGTTCTAAATTTCTGCTTGTATAGAGGACTCAGAATTTGTTTTTTGTTTTTCTTGTGTGATTTCTGACGGTGCAAGGTTTGGGTCCGGGTCTTTGCGGAGAGAAGGGAAGCGGGCACTGTGACTGTTTCTCCCTGTGGACTCAGGCGCGCTCAGCTGTGAGGAGGAGGTTGTCTATTCTAGGTAAGTCTGGTGTTTTCTCTGAGTGAAGTGTGTGTTGTGGGGTTTTCTTTTGCTTTGTTTTGGTGGTGTGTGTGTGTGTGTCTTCAGACAGGGTCTTGCCATGGAGTTCAGACTGGCCTTGAACTCACTATGTAGCCCAGGGTGGTCTCAAACTCACAGCAATCTTCCTGCCTCAGCTTCCTCAGTACTGGGATTACAGGTGGGTGCCAACATGCCCAGATGTGTGTAGTTTTAAAATTAATTAATTATTTAATTAAATTTTTTTATTTGAGGGAGAATGTCACTATGTAGCCCAGGCTGACCTCCAACTCCCTGTGTTCTTCCTGCCTCAGCCTCCCAAGTGCTGGGATTATAGGTGTGTGCCACTATGCCCAGCCTTTTTTCTTTTTTCTTTGCAGAGTGTTTATCTTCACTCTGTACTTTTCTCTCACTGGAGAGCTATTTAAATGGTGCTGCCAGTTCCCTAATTTCGCACCCTAATCTCAGGTTCAACATCCCTTTGCTAGGTAAATGGCCTCCTGACTTCTCGTACCCCTCCTGCATCTCCTCAGACACTCGAGGCCCTGCAAGAGGAGATTCCACACTGGGATGCTTGCAGGGGTGATGGCCACATTTTCTTTTAAGGCGTACTTCACCAAGGGACCTACAAACCCTTGCTGGTACAAACTATTCCAATGGGCTTTCTGCCTTCAGACATCTAGCTAAAACACTGACTAGTGTTCCTGTTTGTGCAGGTTAAATGCTTGCACATGCTTACTTCAGCCAACCCTGATTAGAGTGGGCTGTCAGGTCCTGAGCTCCTACCCAGAAGAAATGACACAAAAGACTTCCCTTTGCAGTCCCACTAATCTTACCAGCGTCTCACTTGAAATGTCCTTATCTTTGGCTTGGGGAGAGGAGGCAGCACTTTCTGCCTTGGAATAAATAAATATTAACCTACCACAACACTGTAATATTTTTTTTTCTGTAATATTCCATAAAGCAAATAAGGCAAGTAATGCCTGTTCCTGTTTGTCCTATGAGCTCTTTTTCCTTTTTCTTCTCAATGCCGGGGATCAAAATGAAGGCCTTGTGTGACCTAGACAAGTGCTCCACCTCTGAGATACTTCCCTGGGCGCCAGTCCATTTTTTTCTCAGTACTGAACCCAGGGCTTTCTTATAAAGCTACATCCCCCCACTTTTTTTTTTTTTTTTTTTTTTTTTTTTTTT
>PVLD010023003.1:0-28242 GCA_004027595.1 Dinomys branickii | reverse complement strand
TTTTTTTTTTTTTTTTTTTTTTTTTTTTTTCTTTTTTCTTCTGTTGTTGAGAGGATCAACTGTCTGACTAAATTTGCATGTCTGTATATGGGTCCATACATCTACAATTCGAAGATATCAATGGATAAAGTAACAACTACTGTTGAGACCATATCACCTTGTCTATAGATTAGTTGTGATTGTACTATTTTCTATGATAATGGGTGTCTGTTTGTCAATATGTCTTTGTACTTTTATGTTTCTAAAATTAAAAAAATAAATAAATTAAAAAAAAATAAAAAAAATAAACTATAACAGTGCCTGAAGTAGATGATTCAGTGGAAAATTACATAGTTGTGAAACATGTAGACTGCAGAATTGGACAAACCTGAAATCAGGTGCGAGGGCTTCAATCTTCTCTCCTGATTTACATAAGTGGAGATCTTAAGCAAGACACTTAACCTCTCTCAAATGTGGCCATTACTTAATCTCCCTGAGATGATTTTCTTACCTGTAAAATGAAGATAACAATGAAATGAGACATGTGCTAAATGCTTGTTATTTGCAAGGTGCTGGACTAAGAATATGTTTCTTAACTCATTCAGTTCTCACAACTACTGCATCAGGTAGGTACTATGACTACTCCTTTTTATAGTACAGGGGCACCTAGGGTCATTCAGCTAATTCTCACAGAGCCTGGGGTTGTACGCAGTGCTCTTCATCATCATGCCAGTGACATTCAGCTGCGCCAGATGTGACTCATGGAGCTGAGTTGTGAAATAGGCACATGGTAGGTGCTGTCAGTGCGCCCTTCCTTTCCCTGGCCAAATGAACCTAAAGAAAAACACCAGAAATCATACTTTAGATGTTATCTTACTTTTAGGAAGTTAGCAAATGCCCCCCTCAACAGAAATATAAATCTGACCCCAAAAACTAACTTGTATTCCCCAGTGATATTTTCTTCTTTCATCCGCTCTTCTCACACACACCAAAGAGCAAATACAGAATCAAGGACTTTGGTGGCTTCACAGTGATTATAACACATGTTTGCATCAGTGAAATATGAAGATTTCTGAGCTAGATGGCCTAAAATAGTGTTCTTACAGGCACTCCTTTGGCAGGGGGAGCTAATTTTATTTATTTACTTACTTATTTACTTTTGTGGTACTGGCGATTGAACCCAGTGTATTCACTAAGTTGCCCAGGCTGGGCTTGAACTTGTGTTCCTCCTGCCTCAGGCTCCCAGAGGGATGAGATTACTAGCCTGCACCACCAAGCCTAGCTCTTGATTAGTTTCCATGGTGACATGACAACCTCTTATCTACGAGCAGGAAGTGAAGAACAGAACTCCCAAAATCTCACTGGGAGCCAGTCTAGAAGAGAGCTCCCAGTGGACCAGGTGGGCCCCTTTCCGAAGCATCTTATATTTGTGGATTCTCCCTCACATATTGGTTTAAGTAAAGCACATACTTTAATCTCCTTGTCACTTGAATCTCTTTCCTGTGTGCTTTGTATAAATTTGTGTGTCTATCTGGACATCTAGACAAAGTGATAAAGAGGTTGATCTTTCCTTTTGAAAGAGTTCACTCGTAAGAAACTTACTTGTTTCCAGGTATACTTGGTTTCTATGATGTAATAATTAATGCTAAGGTATTGGTGGCTTCTTCCCCCACAACCATTTACTTTAGTAAAGACCTCGGAAAGAGCCTATTCCTTTATTCCATAGTGAAACTGCTGGCTTTGGGGCATAAAGTGGACTACCAGGGGTCTAGGAGAGAGCACAGATCACCCTACACCACATTCCATAGTTAACTGCCTAGTCCACAAGACCTGGGGCTACTTCGGTGTCTCTGTGATCTTGTATGATTGGTTTGCTTTGTTTTCCACTTACAGGGGAAAGTTTTGGAGTGTAAAGAGGGCTCTTCCTCACCTGTCTAGCTACAGTAAATGTGAAACCACCTTGTTCTCATTTCCTTATGGTACCCTTGTCTACAGGTCACATGAAAGGAAATATTTGCTCCTCATGCCTCTGAAAAGAGAAACCTATAATGGCTACAAGGAGAGCACAGGTGTCTGTGTAAATGAGGATGCCTGTGGCACCTTTTTGTGACGAGCTTTACCCTTCCCTAATGCACTCATCTTTGATCTCATCATCTGTGTATGATAGCTATTCTTTCAGTGTAGTCTGGGACTTCGAGATCACGCCCCTTACTTGGCCGGACACTCCATTACACACACACACACACACACACACACACACACACCTGCATGCATGTACACATGCACGCACACACACTGCATACACACACTTCCTCTCCCTACTCACTACTGTTCATGTAAAATCTCTTCAAACAGAGACAAATAAATGTGTCTTTATAACACTGAATAATAGTGGTTGGCTCCAAAGTTCTATTCTTCCCCAGTGGGTAGTATTAACTATACCCATTTCTTTGCTACTGAATGAGTTAAATTAGGCATATAACCTAGTCTTGGCCAATAAGCCATGAGAATCTCTTTGGATTGCCTTGGGGAATGCTTTCCTAGCCCATAACACCAGCCCCTTAGAAAGAAACTGTCACTTTTTACCTCTGCTCTTGACTTTGGTGTGTACGTGATACCTACAGTGACTATAGCCACCTTGCTGTTAGCCCAAAAAAGACAAGGCCAAGAACCACCTGTAAATTGGACCAGAGCCTACATGTACCATGCCTGGGTCCTCTCCTGACTTTGGCTTCTTGTTACATGAGAGAACAGATTTGATCTTTGCTTATGCCAGTTGGAATTGGGTTTTCTGTTACTTGCAGTGGAAAGCAATTTAGCTGATTCATATGCACTGCAATTTTCCTGGGCAACCCTAATTGTTAACAGTCTAATTTTATTATTTCTCCAGTTGTTCATCTACTCTATCACTTTGAAAGAGCATGTAATAATTGCTAATATTCTTTGACTGCAAAGAACGCCAGGCATTCATATAGAGAGTGTCTGCTGGCTTGTTTTTAAAACATGCTGCTTGTATTCATTTCATTTGTAATCCTTCCCTAACCCTATCCACAGTGACTTGTCACCATGTAGCACTGGTTAATGTAACCTTAGTTGGTAGTTTGTGTCAAACCATCAACACCAATGGTGAGTTGATCATCCACAGCCACATGGACCATTCTATTAACTCTAAAAGTCTTCACATCATCACAGGAAGAACTGTCTTCTTAGCAGTAGAAATAAAAGGTATTTCTGATATTATAGTATATGCTTTTGATCAAATTCTTAAGGAATTTATTTTGTCATGTACTTGACATTGACATGAGATTTACAACTTTTCTGTTATCATAACAATGTAAGATCCAGCCTTGCTGTCCTCTCGTGTGTGACAAAAGCCCTAACAACTTAAAGCTCATCAAAGTGTTAATGGTGACTTGGCTGAAAACTTAAAAGTTGAATTCTCATCCCTCATTTTTCTTATTGATTCGGGGTTGTGCTGTTCCTGAGTTTCTGAGGACAGATAGCCTGTGATCTCCCTCCATAGATCAGGGATAACTAATGAACAGCCCAGGCAAGCAGAAGTTGCAGGGAAGATAAATGTTGATTGTGTATTGATGTGATTTAAAAGGATGAAGTATATGTATCAGACACGAATGAGAGAAAAGTCGCTGTGCACGTGGGAGTGGGAATAGAGAAATAGGATGTTGTAGTGGTCCCGTGAATGCTACAACTAGTAAATGCTCACTTGTCCTTTACCAAATCTAGCTAGCAAAGATGAAAGTGAGCTTAGAAACTAACCATAAAATAACTGCCCACAATGAGTTCAAATTATGTGCTGGCTGTTGTGTTAAATACTTTATCTACATTATTTTATCTAATCCTTGCACTAGCTTTGTATAGTTGGTATTGTTGTTAACCTAATTTTCCTAATAAGAACAAACAGGGTTCATTCAACACACTAAAGAATCCAGAGTGGAGCCCAGGCAATCTGACTGCAGAGCCACCCCTCCAAACCATGGTGCAACATCATCTCATAGCTTAAAATATTAGCATGCTGAGAATGCACAACCACTTCTGGTCTATACAGTGGCTTTCTGCAAATGAAAAAAGGCTGAAAGGCCAGGGCTCTCATCCGGACAAATGCAGGGTCACAGTTTCGCTGCTTAGACAGCAGTTGGGACCTGTGCTCAGAGCTCCTTACACTGGCATCTGCCTTGGATATTAGCCTTCATCCATTTAAAGATCTAGCGAGACACTTCTGCACAGTGCACAGCCTCCACAACTATATGAGGGTTTTAAAATAATTTACATATGTAGTTTTAGCAGTCAAAGGTCTTATTTATAAGCACTCCGCATAGACATGCCTTGATAGCCTCTCAGAAGCTAGTCTCTACCCTTCTCCACCCTGTGCCCTGGGTAAATTTTTAGCCCTCTATCAGTGGTTTCTTGGCCTGAGGTTCACCGGGTCAGAGGTGCCACCAGAAGTCCAAAGGGAGGAGAGCCCAAGATATTTTGTTCCCTGGCAGCCTTCTTACTGTGCCAGAGACTGTCAGTAACTTTAGACCTCTCCTAAGGCCTCAGCTTGTCAGGCAGCACTTTTTCATGGCAATTGCAAAATTTTTGGTGGCCATGTTTCTCCTTAGTCCTTGCAGCCTAGGTGTGTCACTGAGCTCCCCGTTATTGCCAGTAATGAGATATTTCATCATCTGCATCACACTCCTTAACTCTGCCCAGACCCTGGAAATTGTCCCTTCATTCAGCTGGCCTCACTTTCCCTGCTACAGTGAGCCATCTGTTTCCTGTCAGGACCCTGGGTTGCTACAGAGGAAACAAACTTTGACTATTTTAAGCAAAAGTGGAATTTCGGGAGGGACATTGGGAGTCCCAGAAACAGGGGTATGTGGGAAGATTGGGGCTGGAAAACAAGCAGGAACCAGAGGAAAGTGAGAAGGCTGTGGAACAGCAAGGACAGCGAGTCTTTCAACAGTCTAGGCGACCCACTGCCACTGCTCCCCAATGCCCTGCCCTGGAACCTCAGGCATTTACTCAGTTCCATTTTTGGAAGAGGACTGGATTGCTTGTATCTTCACCTGAATCTCCTCACAGTGTGAGCTGGGGAGTAGAGAGGGAGGATCAGACCCCTTTGGGTGTATTGGTTGGAAATGGAAACCACTACCTCACAAGACCACATCCAATGATTGATCCTTTTAGAACGTGAGCATGCTGGTGCTTGCCTGTAATTCAAGATTGGGGAGGCTGAGGCTGACTTTGAGGTCAACCTGGGCTACAGAGGTCAAGGTCAGGCTGAACTGTATATGGAGATCTCATTTCAACACACACACACACACACACACACACACACACACCCTCTCTTTCTCTCTCCCTCCCTCCAAAAACAAACACCACTATGATAATTAGTAAAAGAATGTGAAAGTGCTTTAAGAATCTGAAATAGTTGTTCTAAAAAAGACCTGCCTCACACAGCGAGAGGCATTTGTCAGTGACCATTTCAGTAACATTTCAGCGATGAGTAGCAGCAAAGTACCGTTTCTAATGGTCTCCTAAGTGAGACCATAACTTCTGCAAAGTGTTATTGAGTTAAATGTAAAGTAGACAGGTTCATCTGAACAAAGTGTCAGGGGTGCTACTGTCTTACATGACCCCATTCAGTGAGTCCTTTGCTTAATACCCAGGAGAAGCAAGAATGAGATTTGGAAACCAATGACATGGAATCAACTTATCTTAGGGATTACTTCATTGTATCTATTTGGGGCTAGAAATAGGCCTCAAGAATTTTTATGACTTTTAGTCTTTTAAAAGCTATTCTCTTCTTTTTAGGGTTCCTTCAACTTACCCAGATTTTGGTTTCTTCCAGTTCAAGTTATAAGAATTAAGAATGAGGTTTTATTATGAACTCAGGGCAAATAACTTGAAGAAGTTTAAGGTTATTGCTATTTTATTACATTTGCCAATGGCTGTAGTCATAATTCATACAATTACTAAACTTATCATGAGATTTAGAGTATTTTTTTAGATGGCTCTATGGTTGCACACTTTATCCCAGTGCCAAAATTAACTTACTTCACAAAGACAGAGCTGATGAGTTATAAATTTCAACATATACTTTACTTGTCAAGAATGAAAGCAGTACATATTCATAATTGTCCCCTGGAGGCTTCTTGATATTGCTACTATTATAACACTATCAGCAACAGATTATTTTCCTTTGAAATAAAATTACATGAATGCAATGCCTGTGACTTTTATTGAGAATTTATATTCTGTTAAATTAAGTTAGTTGGTTACATACACTTTTATTTCCAAAATATTAATTTACTGAGTAAATTTGGGATAAGCACAACACCGTGTATGTCAACTGGAAAGTTCCAGGAGCCATCAGTGAGATGATTTTCTTTTGCCTGACAGTGTGATGAAACCCTGAGATGGGTTTTTTTATGATATAATCAGACATTGAAGATTTTTCTTTAGTTCAAGATGTAATGTCTGACTTGCTCATATGTCTTGTACGCTTATCTCAATGACATAATGAAAATGGCCAGGACAAAGCAGAAGAAGTGCACATGGGAGGCCCACAGTTTTCATACATCTCAGAGTCGGTGGTGACGCTCTCAGCAGCCTCTTTTCCCCCCAGGCCATCTCAGAATGTCCTGCGCACTACCTTGCATATGGCGGGGCGAGGAAGAGAGTAGGAGGTGCAGTCCTCCATTCAAGGAACTCAGTAATACCTCCACACCTTTGTCTTCCAACCTGAAAACCATGCATCTTTCCCTAACACAGTCTTGGTTTATTCAAAATCACTGACCTAATTGAATCGGTAGGCTGTGAACTGGTTAAATAACCAATATCTTTACAGTCAAATCAGCAGGGCTGAAACAGTGATAAAAGTGTCATTATATTCCAGATAACCAGAAACTCAGGGTAAGAAGAGGCTGATACTTGCTTTTACAGGCTCCTCCCACCCCACAGGGCCCTTTTGGAGATGAGAACGTGCTAGAGACAAGGTTGACCACTGAGCCATCTGACCTGTTAGCTGCACGTGCTCCCTACAGATAAGTACAAACAGGGCCTGTTTTCCTATGTCAAAACACTGTCAGCATGAGTGGGGGTACCAATTGTCAGGTGTGTGAGATTCGGGGGGTTGCTGCTCCAGGGCTGCTTTCGCTGCTGGATGAGGTGGCTGTTTGCAGAAAAACTAACATCCTAAAAGCTCATGTACTATTTGCAAGCTAGAGAATAGTCTGCTGCTGCTTTTGTGTGTTTCATACATATTTTGAGGATGTTGCTTCCTTAGAAAGGAAAATCTTTATTTCTGGATTCAGGAACATAGGAAGTCATTGCTAAATCTACTTTAGGTCTGTGGTTTCCAAATGTTTAGATGTGCAAAAGGACTATTCATTCCACAGTGGCAGGTCTCACTGGTCACATTCACCCTAGTGCCCCTCATATAGTGTAGCCATTTAATAACTAGTTCTTAAATAAATGAATGCATAAATGACCAGACTTGTTATTTTCTGCTCACACTTACAGGGAGAAGCTCTACTGTTACGCTACAGATTATTTTCCTTTGAAATAAAATTCCATGAATGCAATGCCTATGATTTTTATGAGAATTTATATTCTGTTAAATTGTTAGCTGGTTACATACACTTTTATTTCCAAAATATTAATTTACCAAGACATTTCTTAATCAAGAGATTTCTTAATCCCATTAATTTTTAAGCATTTTTTTAGTTGATGGTTAAAAACCAAAGAAAAGAAATGATAAGCTGTTCTTTTAAATGCAGTTAAATTTTCCTTGAGTAACACAAGAAAATCTGAGCTCACAAAAAATAAAGTGTGATTATACTGCCTTTTAATTAACCAGAACTGTGCCTTATTGTGTTGGGTTCTTAAATGCTGACCCATGGTGTTTTCCCGGGGTTCATACTGAAATGAGCAAAACAGTACAATGCATTGCTTATGAAGACTACATTAATTTAAAGAACTATTTTTTAATAAAAAAATTAACCTTCCCCCATTTTGGAGATTAAAACACTTGCTCTTTAATAAAATGATTGGGATAGTCTGTGATGGTTGTGCCTTTTTACTGCCCTTATTGGCCGAAATAAAAATGCCCACCCTGTACTGACTCCTCAGCTTACTGAAAACCATTTTTCTTTACATAAAATTTAAGTTGGAGATTAGCTTTGTCTTAAGAGATGACCTATTTTATAAAAACACAAGTATTTCCTGGGGAAATCTATATATTGAATATGGGAAAGTAGAAGCCAACAAGTGTTGAGTGGTTGCTCTCTGCTGAGCACTGCTCTTAGGGCTTTTAAGAAGTACTTAAATTAAACCTAACACTAAGGAGGAAGTATTGTTTCCATTTTACAGATGAGAAACTCTAGACACAAACGCACAAGTCTTTGCCCCGAAAGATGTATAACACAGCCAGTAATGTGGTGGTGCTAAGATTCCAACCAATGGCTCTGCACACCTATCAACGTTACAAAGAAAGTGGACCATATAATAGGATAGCCAAAAGAAAAACATGTTATTATATTCTGGTGATTACGGAAATAGAGGTTCAATTAGCGTACAGATTGTAAACTCCCATTCAAGTCTCACTTTGAAGTCAGAGCTCTTCCTAATTTTACTTTATGGACACATTCTGAAAGATCTACTTTCAGCTTCAATATTTACAGATATTCTCTTTAGAAACATTTTCCTTAAGCTCCTTACATTCTGATTAGAAAATACCCCCCCAAAAAAACCAAACCATACATCACACACACAAATATATTTCCAATGGGAAAATTCAACCAAGTAGGGACTGAAAGCACAGAGCTTTAACATCACAATTAAGCTAATTTAGAGCAAATTCAACCTCATAATTAATAAATATACTTCACTTTACTTATTAGTTTCCTTCTAAAAAAACCAAAATCGCAGCTTTCAAATGTAGATATACCTCCAGTGACAGCTTATTTAAGATAGGAGGATCAGAAGCTTCAGTAGGAATTCATCTTCTCCTGAAGAAATGTACAGCCCAGTGTAACAGGAATTGAGCAAGCTGGTACACCAGGAAGCACGGTTCATAATGATCGCAAAACAGCGTCAAGCTAAACAATGACAAAGACCCATCCCTAAAACAACAAAAAACCCTTCCAATTATGTGTACAGCAAACTGACGGTAACTTTGGTCATACAAATTTACAACGCTTCGGGTAATGGCAAAAATGATTTATTCGGCTAAACATAGGTTTTTCTTTCTATTTAACACCATTAACCAAAATATTTCACTGCATTAAGGGAGTTGTCATATTATTCCCATGAAAACGAAAACCAGGTTTTAACAAGCCCTGGGTCCACCAGAAATTATCAGTGCATCACGAGGGCTTGAAGCTTCTGCAGTTTAAGTGAACCTCAAAGACAACGCCTCACCCCTCAGACCTGAGAGAGAAGGCATGCAATACCTCATTAGGCACACCGGACACCAACTCCCGACACTGCAGGTACGTCCTGCACAAACTCCTTTGAAGTTTCCGGCTTCTGCTCAAGTACCCACCCCTAGTCCATGTGCCCTAGAAAAACAGGAACCAGTTGTAGTACTTAGCCTTCTAGCAACCCACGCTCTTTCCCTTGGATCTCGTATTCTCCCGCCCAGATCTACCCAGGCCAGCCCCGCCCTACAAACCAGCTCCCGCCCTCCGAATTTACCCCGCCCACTGCTCACGTGACCAGGATCCCAACACCCGCTTCAAGCTTCACCAATCAGCAAGCACCTCTGCCCAGAACCCGCCCTCCGGCGCTCTTCTTTCAAAAAGGCAGCTGATTCCTCCCGCCGTCTGCCCCACCCCTTCCCGCCTCCCGCCCCACTGGTCCCACCCCTTCCCCAGCTCTCTTTCTCCCCCTCCTCTCCTTGCTTGGCGCCCTCCCGCCCCCGGGCTTCGCCCCGCCCCGCTCGGGCGGTGCGCTCGCCCTCTTCTCGCGAGATCCGGGAGCCCCGCCGCGGCCGCCCGCCTCCCCTCCGTCCTCCCACCCCCTCCCCCAATCTCTCCACTCTGGGCTCTTCTCCCTCCCTCCTCCCCCCTCCACCCTCTGGGCCGGATCTCGTCTCGCTGAGGCGGAGGAGGAGAAGGAGGAGGAGGACGTTCGGCCTGCGCAGTGAGATGTTTGTCCGTCGCCGCCGCCGCCGCCATCGCGGAGGAGCGCGATAAAGGGAGCCGAGCCGGGCGTGAGGGGGACCCCGCGGATCCGCCGCGCCAGCGCAGCCCCTAGCCGCGGCCGAGCCCCGGAGCCCGCCGCCGTCGCCGCGGCCGCCAGGGCCCGGCCCGTTCCTCAGCCCAGCCCGGGGGCCGCCGCCGCCCCAGCGTCGCCCCCGCCCGCCGCCCGCCTTAAATGTGACACCGGCGCCTCGGAGTGCGACCCGCAGCCGCCGCCGGGGAGGGGACGAGCATCATGTCGAATCTGAGCAAAGGCACGGGCAGCCGGAAGGACACCAAGATGCGGATCCGGGCCTTTCCGGTGAGTGCCGCCCCGGCGCCCCGGACCCGGGGCCGCGGCCGAGGCCCCACGCGAGGCCCGGGCCGAGCCCCCAACAGGCCGCGGCGGCCGCCCCTCCCCCGCCCAGCCGCGGGGCGTGAGCCCCCTCCCCACCCGCGCCCGCCCCGCCCCGCGCCCCACTGCCGGCGGGAGGCCCGGCGCGGCGCTCGGGGAGGGGGCCGCCCGCGGGCGCGGGGCGCGCGTGGAACTTTGCGGCCGCTCCGGAGGGGCGGGGGCCGCGCCCGGCCCCCGCGCTTCCTGGGCGAGGGCCCCGCAGGCCCCGGGCGCGCAGCTCGGTGACCCGGTGCGAACGACGCGGCCCCGGGCGGGCGTGAGCGGAGCGCCGCTCCTGCACCGCGCCGATCACTTTGCAAACTCCGCTCCAGTCGCTCGGCCACTCGCGGAGGAACGGGGGACGGAGGCAGAGCCGGGACGCAGGCGGGGTGGCGGTCTGCGCGCCCCGGAGTCGCTCGGCCGTTCGCCCTAGTGACCGCGGCCGCGCGGAGGCGAAACTTTCTCTTTGGCCTTCCGCGGAGTCGCGGGCTTGCGGTGCTCAGTGCGGAGGGTGTAACTGCGCGCCAGGCCTCGTTGAGAGAGCCGGGAGCAGGCGGGGAGAACGCACCGCTGTCACAGGGGCCCGGACAGGCTCGCGCCCGTCGCGGTAGGCACAGGTAGTAAGGCAGGGCAGACCAGCTACCAGTTCGGGAGCAGCTTCAAAGTAAAACCAGGGCAGAGTTTTCGTTTTCCCCTCTTGGACTCGTCACGCATCTCATATGGGAAGGGAAGGGGATTTGCATTCGCTCCCTTAAGCAGGCTTTTTCTGCAGAAAGTAAAACTGTCCCGATTGGGTGAGTAACTTGGTCGTAGAGAACCTGAGAATCTCCGAATTTTCGAAATTTGAAAAAGTACACACCACAGAGAATTCTGAAATTTAAGAACGTGTGTCTTGATGTCAATATGTGGAAACTTCCCACCTTTATGTAAATAAAATAGGGTATACTTAGGAGAATTAAGTGTTTTTGATACTAATTAACTGAGATTTTTGTCTAAGTAAATCTGAGAAACGACATCAGAAAAGTGAGAAATGTTGAGATGAGGACCAAGGAAGTTCCCAAGTATTTTTTTTTTTTTTATAATTGGAAAAGGGCTAGATTTATGAGTTTGTAAGGTCCATTTTCCTACTAAATCAGCTCACATTTATTCATCAGGTCTCACTATTTCTTAGCAGAATTAGAATTACTTAACATTTTTTGACGTTTTCTAGGAAAAGAGGTTTTCTAGGAAATATTTTGTTAGGCTGCTCATTCTTGAAGTCTTTACTTGTAAGTCACGTTTTTTGCTCAAATATGGATTAACTCTGATCTCTTCAGATTTGGCAACTCTTAACCTGTTTTCATTTCCTGTCCTTTCACTGGTTCAAGAAGAGCTGAACCTTATACCAGTCACTGTTCTAGGGCCTAGAGATATATCTCTGTTGCTTGAAAGACCGCTTTTTGGAGCTAATACTTATGAAGGTGAGAAGCAGGGGCTTATTCCCTTAGAGGGAAGATTGGGATATTTTGTGAATAGTCAACACATAGTACTGGAACTCTTTGTTGTTCTTAGTAACATTTTTAAAAGCTAATTTGGGTCTTTCCCAGTGTAACTTGTTGCTCTGTAATTTTTTTGAAATCTTTAATGACGTTTGGAAATAACTAGGGTTTGATATTTCAGTGGTTCATAGTTGCTAATTCTTAAAAAACATAAAAACTTGTTACTGTTTCATGAATGTTAACATTCCCACATTCCCATTAAAATAACCATTGTATATTTAATACATATTTAGTTCATAGTTGCTTGAGCCTTAATTAAGGATAGATATATGCTTCAGCGATATATTTTACTGACTGGCTTACCCTTTGCTAAATGTCAGAGTACCTTGAGACCTCCAAAATTTCTTTCTTTCAGATTAACAGTCTTGCATGTAACTACAGTTTACATGGGTTGCTAGTCAAAAGCTCTAAATGCATAGTATTTCATGAAGAAAAATATTATACATGTGTACTTAAAACTGTCTTACATGTACCATTTAGATAAGTAGTATAATTTATGGGGAATTGTATAATGAAAAGTCAGAAGTACTCATTTTAGATGAAAAGTTTATTTCAATTTGTAGGCTTTCCTGTATTGCACAAAATATCTCATTTTGCATCTTTTTGTTGATGATATTTAATTAACTTTTATTATATACGTAAAGTAGCAACAAAGGCCATAACAAAACCACAGCGAAGCCTCCTTTTAGTAAAGAGGCTGTAGTGAAACCCCTGGAAATCAGACGGGTTTGGATCAGTAATTTCCCTCTAAGAAGTTTCTTCCTTGCTGCGTCCTGCTCCTGAGCTTTTGTTGCACACTCTAGGATTAATCTCTGTAGGTAAACTTTTCCATACTTGAAAAGGCATACCCCATCATTTGTACTCCTCAGGGTTTGTCTCTGTGGGTGTGACAAGCTTGGCTGGAAATGGAGCGCTAGTATTTGAATGAAATGCTATCAGACTTCTGCCTCTCTTCACCTTCACAGTGTAGGAGACATTTAAAAGAGACTTCTCTCTAGAGGATGATTTGTTTAATATTTCTACTTGGAGATCCTACAAATAACTTTAGTTATTTATGAAGCTCATTAGATGTGACAAGAATGAATCTCTGAATGTGACATCGACTCTGTAATTCTGGATGAACTCCAGCAGTGTAGCGTGTAGCATGGATGACAAATGATGTGTGCAGGTTTTAGGTGGGACCCACAGACTGACATTAGTGAAAGATGAGTTTTAAGATCACTTGTGTTATACTTAATAGCACAAAAAATAAGAACAAATAGGGGCAGTAAATTGATTTTTCTTCTAGCTGCAGTAGTGTTTGCCATAGTTGGGGGAACAGCTTTGTTCCTCAGAAAATTTTTCTTATAGAAGATTATTGCTTCATAGAGCTATCTGGAGCTACCATAGAGTTTCTATAAAGAGGAGAGCAGAGAATGTTTTTCATTCTTTTTCCTTACAGATGAATAAGGTGTAACAGATTCTTGAGAGTGTTGTTTACACTTTTAGGTTGATTTTAATAGTTTTGGGACAGCCAGCTGTGTTAATAGCTTTTGGTACATTGTTAGCTTTGCAAGTTGAAAAGGAGAAAACTTTTTTAATCAGTAAAGTGTTTATTTTGCATTATCTGCCTAAGTAGCATTTCAGAAGAGCCTGGAGAATGATTTGTACTAATACTGAATTTGAAACTTTTGGTAGTGTAGATTATAATGTGAAAATTAGGCCTTTTAAATAGTGCAGTACTTTAATTACAAAGTTAATTTAAGCAAAACAGCTTAATTTGTGTATCACTCATTTATTAAATATTGCTATGTAGTAACAGCGGTTTTCTAGTTCATGAAGACTGCATAATTAAGACTAGAAAAAGTAGTATACATTTTCTTTGTGTTACAAATTTGGAAACCTTAGAGGTGGCTTTTTATTTGCATTCAAGATTGTATGGATGGTCTTTGGCAGTTTGTTTAGATTTTATAGGCAAGTTACTCGATACTTTGTGGTTCTTTGTCCATTGTAGAGTCAACCAAAAATTAAAGGTATTACTAATAACAAATCAGAGATCAAATATGAATTGCAATTAGTGTTATTCTGTTGGTGTATGGTGAAAAGTATTTTATTAGTATTTGTCAAAACAAAAAATTATTCTAGTAGTTTTTCTAATTATAAAAGTGATGCATATTCATGATCCAAAACGATAAATACCTAATGTATAAAGTAAAAGTAACATGTAATAATATCGTTGAAGTAAAGCAATACTAACATTTTGATATGTTTCTATTTAACATTTCATAGGCTTATAAATTTCATAAGCTTATAGTAAAATTAAGATTCTATATTATTTAAATGCTTTTTTGAAAGTTTCTTATTGCACTTAAATTTTCATGCCAAGTAGTTTTGACAATTTTGTTTTGACTGTATGATACTGTATAGTACCTAAAGTTTCTTTTACACAGAAGTCAGCTGTGACTTTTTAGGTACATAAGCATCTGAGCTCATCTATGATTGTGGAATTATTGAGCTAAACATAATCAATATACACTACCCAGTGATGGTGCAGAAAAGTTGGAATAATGGCTAACATTTATTGAGTGCTTCTCATGTGCCAGGCATTGTTGTCTGTGATTTACATGTCTAAACTTTTAAAATTCATACAGCTGTATCTTTTTTTATCAACGAGGTCTCAAGCAGTCAAATAATCTACCTGAGGTTATTCTACCTGCAAGTAGCAGAAGTAGAACTCTAACCCAGGCAATCTGGTCCGAAAGTGAATGCTCTTAAGAAAACTGTGGATGGTCCATAGAGAAGTTTTACTTAGTTTTGCACTAGTGAATGTATTCAACCTATGTGTTAGGAATATGACTAAAATGAAAGGAGACTTAAATCATACTTAGAAGTGTGGGCTCTGGTGTGGCATGGTTTGACTACCAGTCACATTTCTTTGTGACTGTGCTATCTTCAACGAGTTACTTCACTTCTAGCATTAGGATTGTCCTATAAATGAGAATATTAAAAGGACCAACTTTAGAGAATTTTTATGCACTAAAGGAAAAAAAAGCTTTCAAACTGTATCTAGCATAGTGTTAATTAACTATTGGTATGTCCACATTTGAGGCATGATTCCACACCCTCCCCAAACACAAGTCATTCAGTAAGTTGCCTTAGCCTCCCTGAGTGCTGGTATTACAGGCCTGTGCTGCCTGTCCTTTTAAAGAAACTTTAAATTGGTCCTGAGCACTGAACCCAGGACCTCGCACATGATAGGCAAGCCCTCCATAACTAAGCTACTTCCTCAGCCCCAAATACTGCTTTTATAAGTAGTTACATTGAAATGGAGTATATTTATTTATCTTAGTGGTGCTGCGTTTTTCTTTTGGTACAAATTCTAGAACCTAACATTTTGAAAAGCCTGCAGAGCCAGTTTGTGAACCAACCACTCATATAAATGAGTCCCAAAGGATATAGGTTTGGTACTTGCGGGGCACCGCAGGGGAATGCTGCTGGTTCTTGGGGGGTAGCTTCAAGAGAGAATTTCCAGTGAAATTTACATAAATATATAACCTCTGGGTAACTGTATTAAAGGAGTAAATGTTCATGTGCTATGTATATTTAGTCTGTACATTAAATGTTCATCTAAACATGCACCTTGGTTTATGTCCTTCTTTTTCTCACTTTCTTTTCTGTTCCCTTAGTCATCCCCACACACCTTTTTTTTTTTTTTTGGTATCACTCCTGAACTAGGTTTTGGTTTCTGCCAAAGCTTATACCAGGCACCTTTCATTGCCCTTTTAAACTACAAAACACTTAGCATATTGTGGGTGCTTAGTGAATGATTGATTTTCCCCCTGAAGGGTAGCCTCAGTCTTTGAAATAATAATGAATTGAAAGTAAAGGGAGTGTGATGTATTGGCATTAACCTTGGATAAAGTGTTGAAGACTTAAATCTCTAATCTAGTCTTTTCTGTACACCAGGTGGACTCTACGTTTCACTTCCAGTACCGAGACTCTGCAGCTTAGCCCTTCCTCTGAGCTTCTTACAAAATGTACTCTGTTCCTCTACTTCCATTGCAGATGAATTAATTCCTCTATGGACCCTATTCTCAGAATTCTCTGCTTTGTTACCATGGGAAACCTGACTGGTGCCTTGAGGATACAGACCTAAATTCTTGAAGTACCTGTTTTCTTTATAACCCTTCAATCATTGGGCGCAAATGCTGTTTATTGCCACATCCATCATCCTCTTGGGGTGCAGGGGCACTGACTGTTGAGACCTGTTCTGCTCTTTACGATCATCTTTTTACTCATGCTCCCTCAATCATAGAAGACTTCTTCACACACAGATTTTTGTAGTGTAAATCTTAATTGTATCTATTGCATGTGGGCAGAGATATTCATTTATTCAATTTAAAATAGATCTATTTTGTCTTGCTACTGTGAGTCAAGCATGTGTCTACAATACTGATCAAATAGCTCTCCTCTTCTATGTTTTAGGGATCTTCAACTTCTCTTGGAGCATGTTATCCCATTACTTTAGAAACTGTTAAACTCCAATATTGCATTTTTGTCTTAATTCCTTCATTTATTAGGTATGTGACTTTGAACAAATCACTTCTTCCTGATTCATGTTTTTTGTAATGAGCCTGTTTCAAAGATAGTTACTATATAACACGTTTAAGATAGTGCCTAGCACACAGTAAGCATTATAAATACATGCATTCATTTATTCGTTTGTTTATTTAGCACTCCTGGGGATTTACTAACTCAGAATCTTTGTACTGATCTACATCCCCAGCTCTTTATTTTTTTTATTTTGAGTCAGTCTTGATAAATCAGTAAGTTGCTCAGACTGAGCTGAAACTCAGGAATCTTCCTGGCCTTCCAGAGTGCTGGGATAACTGGCATCTGCCATCACTTCTGGATTATTATGTTGTTCTCATTGCTTGTTCCTTCCACACATTCCTGTCTCATGTGTCCTTTCTCCCAAGTTCTAGTGCTATCACTGCCTCCTGTGTTACGAGTTGCCCTCTATCAGCAGGAAGCCTCTTGGAACACTGTACTTGTCTGCCTTTACTGCTCATATTTCTTAGGCCATAATGCACTCTTGGAGAAAATTGCAGTAGTGGTCCCTAATTTAGCAGTACTGACCATGCTTCAGGGCAAGGTTTTTTTTGCGGGGGGGGCGTTTTTTTTAGTATTCTTGGTAAGCTTCCTTTTCTCCTTTGCTGCTGAGATAATTCAAAATTTAATCATTGTCCTTAAGCTATTTATTGAGAATTCTCCAAGAAACCTAACTATTACTTTACTCTGAAAACTTAGTAGAAAGCTCTTCACTAATTATTCCTTTCAGTTACAGCCTTTAAAGTGTATCTTTACTCACTGGCAGCTCTTTCCCTCTGGTTTCAGAGAAGCAAAATATTTTACTTTCCTCGTCATAGTTACTGTCATTTCTATAGTCTCCCTTTGTAGCCAAGAATATTGAGAGAACAGTATGTGTATCTTTTTTAGGAGCATAATATTCTTGAGAGGTGGAGTCAAGTCTTTTTTGTATTGATCTTCATCAGTACAACATAACAGGGTCCAGCATGTAGTCAGCAGTGTTCAATGAATGAATTAATATATTCTTTGGTTTGTTTAAAGTACCAGGAATTGAACTCAGACCTGGTGCCTGCCAGGCAAGCTCTGTGCTGCTGAGCTATATCCCTGGCCCCTGTTCATCTTTAAAATAGGGAACTATAGCAATCTTTTGTAGAATCATAAGGACTAGATGAGGTAACATCAGAAGCTGCTTTCTAATAGTGGTCTCACTGAGATATTTGAAAGAATTTCCTAATTGTAAGCTCAGAATTTTCAATTAGAAGTAATAGTATGTTTCCTGTAGGACAGCCATATTTAAATTCTTACAGCAACTCTTACAGGGAGCCTGGAGGAATATTTTTAAAATCTTTCTGTGATCATTTAGCGCTGCTCCTGTGTTGCCATTTGTATATGGAATTCTGTATGTAGAACATTTCATCTTTTAGAGTTCTACTAAACATTGCTGTAGAATCACTAGTCATTAATCCAGTCTTTCTAAAAACAAGGAGTCCTACTTGTCCAGTTTGCTAACAGTTAGTAGGACATTGAGAACTGATCCTGTAGTGGCTTTAACTGCCTTAACTCCTAATCCACAGTTTGCTACTGGATAGTACATAGCGAGATCATCTCAAAAAGACCAAAAAAAAAAAAAAAAAAAATTAAATTAAATTGAAGTTTGAAATGCAACTAAGTAAAACTTGAGGATTTGACTGCCATCGATTTAGGATTTACAAATTGAAAAAAGAATGAACTCAACTTCGTTAAGTGAGAACACTTAATGCTGAGCAAATAGAATAAAGACTTGAAAGGAAATTTTTACCTGCTTTAAGAAATACAAGATTCCTTAGAGATACTTTACTATGAAAGTAAGTCATCATTTCTAAGAGAGGTTCTTTAACAGACTGAGTTACTCTTATCTAATGCTGCTCCTAACTCTGCAAGTCTTAGCCTTTTCTATTTGCTTTCTTCTCACCAAAGTAATGCTGGAGAGTTTTTTTCCTTTATATCTCAGATCCTTTTCCATTTCTAATAAAGATGGGTTGCTTTGTAAAGATTACTAAATATAACTTGTGGAGTATCTGTCTGCCTTGTATTAGGTTCTGTTTAAGTATTTTGAATTAATTATCTCAAAATTTTGCTGGAGCACAAGCATCTGCCTGGGAAGCTCAGGGTCCAGAGTTCAATTCCCTGTACCAAAAAATAAATGCCTTGGAGCCTGGGGATATAGTTAGTGAAATAAGTGCCGGCCTGGCAAGTGCAAGGTTCTGAGTTCGATCCCTGGTACCACAAAAAACAAACAACAACAACAAAATTTCAAAACTGTTGTTAACTATTGATTGAAATCTATCTGGGGCTCATGAGAGTAAATTATGTGTAATATTAACTCCTATACCTACAAAAAATTAGAGCTGAGATTCAAGTCGCAAATTGTTGAAGCATTTTCCAGATTCTGAAATGCTTTCTTAATAGGAATATATTGGGAAATTAGTTCTCACGTCACGGTTTAAATACAGCTAGGTGCAGATTCACAGTTCCTAAAGCTTACTTAGTGTAATGCAGTACTCTTCTTCCAAAAAGAATTCAGTCACATTCCATAACTTAGGAGTCTCTGCAGGCTTAATTAAGCTTCACTAGTCAAATTCATTTCTTACAAAGGAGTAAAAGTTGGTAAAATTTTGAATCAGTTGAAATACGTATTTAGCATTTGTATACATAAGATGCTTAAGGGAGCCTTAGAGTGTATTAACTTGAATAAAGCAATCCAGAATCTTAACACAAAGACATTATTATTTGATACTTACAAAGTAGCTAATCTATTTTAAATTGTAAGGCTGACCACAATTTCAGTTAACATGCTTAAATATTTAATCTTTAATTTTATTTTGTCTTTTAAGAGTGTGCCAAAGTAGCAAACTAAATAGTAAAATGAAATTAAAGCACATAGACTGGGTACTGGATTAAAAATAACTTATTTCTCATGGTAAATGTAAATAATCCATGAAGGAAACATATTTTTTTTCTTCTGATTGAGAATTACCAAATAGAAAGTGATTTATTCCTAATTTTCAGAGGCTAAATGGACCTCTTTTAATCTGTACTTGTGGAAGAGAAGAATACTACACAGATTTAACATTAATTTTTTCATACTTGTAGAGGCTGGAAAAGCCAAGATTTAAGGTGTTCGCAGGTTCACTTGTCAGGGTGCGCTCTGCTTCCAGGATGGGGCTGTGATGCAGATGCTCCAGAGAGGAATACTGCTCCTTTTTAACTCCAGCCCTTTTATATGGTTGCTTAATCCTATTCATGAGGGCTCTCCCTTACAATTTAATCACCTCCTGAAGGTACAACCTGTTAATACTGTTACATTGATGATATACTTTCAACGTGAGTTTTGAAGGGGACCCGTGTACTATTCAAACCATAACCAGAAGAAATGCTGCTCTTACTTAGTAGAAGAAAAAACAGGACAAGATGGTGATTTAGCCATGGGCTATACTCTTTTAATTTGAATTTGCCTATAAAACTAACTTACTCATCTTTTCTCCTTTTCCCTCCTCCCTCCTTGGGGATTGAACACAGAGCCCTGCACATGCTAGTCCAGTGCTCTGCCATTGGACTATGTCCTCAGCCCTTTTTATTACTGATTTTTGAGTCAGGCTCTCACTAAGTCACCTAGGCTCGTCTCATATTTGTGATCCTCCTGCCTTAACCTCCTCAGTAGTTGGGATTGCAGGCATGTGCTGCCATGCTTGGCTACAAGCCTAGTTTCTGGTTAAAAACTTCTTTTCTTCTTGACTAGACTGAGATAAACACATAAACAGAGTAACTGTGTTTATACCAGCCTATTTAAGTATAAAATACAGTGTTTTTTCAGTATGCAGCATCTTGGTTTGGTACAAGGGAAGAACTATTGACCTAGGACGTTTGGACTTCATTGTTTTAACTAGGCTCTTTGATAAGCCATTGAGCCTCAGTTTCCTCTTTGTAAAATGAGGTTTTAATTTGGGCTACCTCAGGTTCACTCTGTTTCTAAAAATTTCAGTGAAGGACAGAATGTTACGTGTTCACCTTTTCTATAAAATATTTTGGGAGATACTACAAAAATCAGTAACTTTTCAGCCTTAGAGTGTTATGTAAAATATTAATGGTATAGGAGATACTGCAAAAAATCAGTAACTTTTCAGCCTTAGAGTGTTACGTAAAATATTAATGGTATACAGTATTTTAGTGATGCCAGTTAAATCCTCAGATGAGGTAGTGGGAAAGTTAGCTACATTCTTGCATTTTTTTGTGTGTAAGTTCATAGTATTATGCAACTTGTAAGCAAATTTGGTAACAGATTTTTATAATAATTTTATATGGTGGACTTGGCTGTTATCACATTTGATTATATAAATAGCGCTCTTCAAAGATAAAGTTTTCTGTGACATGGGGTACAGTTTCACATGTTTTTTCCCCCTTAGGTTAGTGTAGTTGGTTTGAGTGTAAACACAATTTGATATTATCTTACAGTTCAGAGAGTTCTTTTAGGAAAGGCTGATGAACATACTCATTTTTTAAATGTTACTTCAGCTATAGACAGTAATATAATTTGTGATTAAAATTAATAATTTTGGCTTGTAGGCTAGAAATACAGAATTCAGTCATGCACTTACATGTTTTTTTCTCTATAACAGTATTACTAGTGTGAGATTCCATGTAAAGTTCATGATTCTTGCTTTTCCATTATTTCTATGTGATAAATGCTTGAAGAGTAATTTCATATGTATGATGAGCTTACTCATGTTTGGGATTTAATTATGTCTTGAGTACGGCAAATTTTAGTAAAGTATTGATTTTATGGATGTAATGGCTAATTTTCTTAATAGGAAGTATCTGTAAGTATAATGTTTGAAAAATACCAGTCAGGATAAATACTGTATTTTCAGATACATTATGTTTCAGGGAGGCCACTAACATCTCTTTTGTTCATCAGTGATGAAAGCACCAGTAGTAGGACGATGACAAACAGTACCTCAGTGGAAATACAGTCCAGCCAACTAACAGCATATCAAAAATACCTGGGGAAAATTTCTCTGTACTAAGCATGTAGAGAATTGGAGGGGAGCTAGTACATAATGTAACAGTGATTTATGTGATGTTTAATCTAGAGATACTTTAGGGAGGGTGTGGTAGGTTATATGCAAATACTATCCTGCAGTATTTTATGTAAGGGATCTGAGCATCCTTGGAGTTTATATGCCAGTGTCCTAGAACCAGTCCTCTGCAGATGCCAAGGGATGGCTGTACTTAAGTGATTGCTGCTTCTTACATTCATCACGAGATTATGAAATGTTACGCATACTTTATGTGTCTACAATTCATTTAGAGAAAGAGTTCAAACAGAGTTGTTAGTACTTACAAGTCAGTTATTCTAAGTTAAATGGACTTTAATAAGTCTGGAGCTTGACTTTGTGTCTGAAAAAAAAATGGTTCAAATTTGCCAGAGAAATTTTCAGATTGATTTTTGGACATTTTGGTCGTATTGAGGACTGAAATGCAGGTGATAATTGAACCCCCTGTCGACTTAACTCATGTTGCTGTCCTATACTTTAATAATATTAGAGGCAAGTTGAATGTAGATTAGGTGTACTTTGTAATTTCATGGATTGCTGTTCTTTTTTCTTTACTATTTCTCTCTTGTTCTTTTGCTCTTTTTTTTTTCTTTTGACTGAACCCAAGAAGCGCTGACCTATATCCATCCCCTAGTTGCTTTTTAGTGTTCTTTTAAATTTTGAGACAGCATCTCACTGGCCTCAAACTTGTGATGCACCTGCCTCAGTACCCTGAGTAGCTGGAATTAGGGCATAAACTACCACGCCTGGTAGCTCCTTTGCTTTTCCAATTGATCTTGGTCTCAGTTAAAACTCTTTTGGAAGCACACTTCCATGCCCATCTGATAGCCAGTGTAACTGAAGAGAAGCAAGTTTACCAAACATCAGTAGTCTGTGTTGTTTTAAATCATTAAATCTTGCTGTTTAAAGGAAGACGCAAACATATTTATTGAGCAAATGCTCTGACAGTTTCATAATCTTTCATATTTGCCACATAATTCATCATCCTTTTCTCCAGCAGTGGGCAGATAAAGTAAGGTTTTGAAAGTTTAATAACTTGTTCAGAGTATGTTTGAATGTGCCCTAGTGGTGGTTTGGATCTTTGGATCTGTTATTTTGATAGTTGGCATTGCTTACGGAATTACTGATAGAAAAATGGGATTATTACAGATGTTCTATATCACTGCATAGTCATTGGCCTTTATCATTAACTATAAGTGGACTGCATTCACATAATTGTTTTGAATATTATTTAAGCATGGTACCATTTACACAAAGAACACAGTAACCTTAAAGGAAGAGAGATCTTATTCTGCATGCTTACAGTCTGGGAGGAAGCTTTCTTACATAATGAGAGCTTTTAGTTGTATCTGATTAAAATATTGCCATTCCTCAGATATTTGTAGCAAAGAGGCTGAAATTTGAAGTTAAGATCAAGCATTTTTCTTTTTTTTTCCTCTAGCTGTGTCATTCTGAATTGCTTGGAATTTCAAATTCTCACCCTTTTCCCCACCCACCCTGTTCCACATATCTTCTTGTAGATGATTATTCACAAGGGACTAAAAGACTTCTTGTCCTTTGTATGTAGTGGATGTGAAGAATACAGTTTTGTTTATTTTAGTTTCAATTTGTCTCATGATGTAGTTCCAACTTTTAGTAATTACAGAGCCTTCAAGATGTATAAGTATATAATAGACTGACATCATTTGAAATTTAGGCATTTTTGAAGATTTTGTGATTATTTGACGTAATGTTGATGAGCAGTCAAATGCCTTTGAAAGAAAACAAAGACTTGAGTTATTTTTGTTATTGATGCTTACTAATGAGGAAATTATAATCCTGGATGGAGGAAGGTAAGGGGGCAAAGGTCATTTGTAAAACAAAATATTGTTTTTAAACATTTAAGAATATTAATTATATCTTCCCTGTAGAAAGCTTTTGTTTCTTTTCCTGTTAAATAAATTTGTTTTCTAACCACTTTTTTACTTGAGCTTCTTGGGCGGGAAGGATACTATGTCTGTGCCTCACAATTAGATAACACACATTAAATATTTCAGAGAGTATGTGTGTGTGTGTGAGCACTCACCTTTCACAGCATTTAATTATTTTGTTTTCTGAAGACTTGGTTGCCAGATTTTTTTCTTGAGTCTTTTCGTAGTTACTATGCCCTAAGTAAATCAGTTTCATCAGTGCAGTTAAAATCCTTTAGTAGACTTCATTTAGTTTAAAAGAATGTAATTGCTGTTTTTAAATGTTTTATCTAAATTAGAACCTTTAAACTTCATCACTTTCTGTATAAATAATGTTTTTATGGTTAATATATTGATATGAGTTGAACATCAACAAGGAATTTCAGTGGCAGTTACCGTTGTATCCAGGATAGATGAGTGAGAGATATGTTCATCCGTAACAATTACTTTGCCAGTGTTGACATGTTTGATACCAAGAACAAATCATATATATATAGCATATATGTAGGAATATGTATTGGCAGCCTATTGCATTTGCTATCATTTTCACAGTTGTTTGTCTAGAGTAATAAAAGTTGAACTTATTGATCTTCTTAAGTGCCTATTCTGCCCACTATTTTCTTCCCAGTTAACCTTTTTTAATGTATAAAATTAATGATTCAGTGGCCTTTTGAGGCCTTTAGTGTAAAGTAAATAGGAAAATTTGAAGTACTGCCTGATAAGAAATTTGAAAGTCTGTTGCATTTACTTTACTGTATTTCTATTTGGAAAGGATATTTGGTTATTTTAAAAAATGATTAGTTGCTACAATGTTTATGTTTTCAAAATTGTCTTGGTATAAAATGGCAAAATAGTACTCATTCAGCAGACATTGGTTTACTGCCATCAAAGTGGCATTAAAGAAAAATTACTAATCCCTTAAAGAGTATCATGGGCTACTGAAAGAAAATGCACAGACTTGATGATTTTGACATAATGTGGGAGTATAGTGATAAACATAAGAGAAGAATTTCTGGAGGATAAAGTACCTGAGCTGTGTTCAGAAGATATGTGAATAATCAGATGAAGACAGTGAAGAAGAGGGGATAAAAAGAAAACATTGGGTAGGAGGTGTGTGAGGGAGGGGTTGTGATAGCAATGAGAAACAGCAGTGAGAAACAGCAACTAGATCTTGAACTGTGTGTTTCCTCTTAAGGCACCCCTCACTCAAGGTTTGTGAGAAAGGAGAGACTATAAAATAGGGCTTGTGTTTCTAGGCAGTTTGTGTCACTGTGGCAGGACGGGAGAATACAGGAGGAAGATTTAGGCAGATTTGGGTAAGGAGTCTGCCAGGATTTGGACATGATGGGTTTGATCATGTCTGGAGCATTTGGTTAGAGACATGTAGTAGGTAACTGAATACAGGAGTAAGTGAAGAGATCAGGGTTCTAAGGATTTAAATCACTTGCGCAGGGTCTTGTGGTTTATAATAAAGTGATTACACAAATCCAGACCTGAGAGCAAAACCTACTTTCTCTGCTAACACCATACTGTGTTTACTCAGCTAATCAGTGACTCACAATCTGATATTCATTGTACTATTAGCACAGTGAAAGGCAGGGTGAATCCAGTGTTTTGGATTTTGGAATATTTGAGTTTTAATTCCAGCTCTGTGATATTGGTAAGTCATTTGATCTCTTTGGGTCTATTTCATTTATTTGAAAATATTTTTAGTAATTACCGTAATAAACATACGGTACTTGTCTGTGGCTCCATCATTATTTGTAAGGATTCAACCCTGAGAAAAGTATTACATGTAGTCCCGGATGATAAAACAACTCTTAATTTATGTAAGTTACACAAATTGTAGTTTTATGATATGAGAATACTATAACAGCATTTGAAGCCTCTTGACTTATATTTAAAAATTTATTAGTTTCCAATAGAAACTTCAGTAATTTATACTGCATAGTTGTACTTCTTCAGCTTATATTGAATTTCATAGACCCTAAAATGATCATTTGACATTTTGCTCAACTATTAGCAATATAGGTATCTCTGGAGTTGTTAGTCCACATCAACTCTTTTGTTGAAATTTTTCTGAATATTCTGCTTAATATGTTCGTTATTTAATGCCATTAGTGTCTTTATTGTAACCACAAAATATACTGTCATCAAACTAAAAACCATGTGGCACATATGTGGAGTATTTGAGACCATTCTTAACATGTGGGCTATATCTTGTGTGAAAAACTACAGAGATAACCGCATCTTTACTTTTGATATGGATGACCATTGTGTGTATTAGGATATTTGGTAATTATTGGCAGCAGTTTAGGTTAGGTAGTTTCGTCTAAAATCGTTTTGTAAGTCTGGTAGGCCTAGGATTTTAATAGAATTTGAGTAAAAGGAAAGTTGTTCTGTTGAAACATTGCTTTTTAAAAAGTTCTCTGAAAAAGATTAGAACAACTTAATTTGAGTCATCTGCTTTAATCCTCTTGATTTAGAGTTAAGCTGGTGTTTTACACCGAGGGTGAACGGAACTATTGCTTACTCCTTTGTCTTTCATATCCGTCCGCCTCAGATATGACTTGGGAAGGACTCCATTAACTCAGTAATTTTTGCCAGTTCAGGTAGCATTAACTGCTTGTAAATGGAGGACTTGCAAGTTTTTTGACATAAAAAGGGTTCCTTCGTCATATACTAGTAGAAAGTCATTCATGCAGCAACTGTGCGTGCTTGTTGCTGCTGCTTGTTGTATGTGAGTGCTTATATGTTGCATGGGTATTTTGTTGTTTACAGGCTGAGGAATCCAGTAATTTTTTTAAAAGGAAAATAAAAGGCCCTTCCTTCGTGGAACTGATATTTGGATTAGGGAAGAGAGATCAAAAAAGCAATGAAGATATGATACTGGATTTCTAGGTCAATAGTGTGGGCTTGAAAAGGCTACTTTTGGCATTTAGGGTGGGCATGTAAAACTTCATTTTAAGTTGACAGTTGAGTGGAGATTTGAGCTGTGCCAGGTACCTGAGGGAAGAATATACCAGACAGAATCAAATACATAGACCTTGAGCTAAGTTTGCTTACCTTTCCAGAGGGTAGTAAGGAGGCTGCTGTGCATGGAGTGAACAAGAGGGTAAAGGAGGAAGTTGAAAGAGTATCAGACTAAATAAGGCTTTGAAAGACAACGTATCGAATTTTTAAATTGGAGAGATAAAGGGGGTTGTGAGCAGATGGGTGACAGGATTTGATTTTTGTTTTCAGAAGATTACTGGTTGCCCAAGAATAATAATAGTAACAAGAATAAGAATAAATATGAGAGATAGCCGATGGTAGTTTGGGCCATGGTGGTAACATTGTAAGTAGTGAGAAGGACTTCCATTCAGATATATTTTGAAGAGACAACAGGATTTCCTGTGGGGTTGGAAACAGGGTGAGAGAGTAAGCTTTTTGGACTTAAGCACCTGGAATGGTGATGTGCACATTTGGTCAGCTGGGAAAACCTGCAAAGGAAGAAGGCCCAGGAGGAAAGAGTAGAACTTTTGTTTAGACTTGATAAATTGTAGGCACTTACTAGACATTAAGGTAGAAACATTAAGTAGCTAGATACGTGAGGTTGATACGCAAGGGAGGGGGCCAAACAATATATAAATTTTGAGATTGACTTCAAGCCATGAGAGTAGGTGAGATCAACTCCATCTAGAAACTATGGCACCTGAGCCTCTGGAAGGGCGATTATGGTGATGAATTACAACTAGTAAAGCAGACTGACAAGTAGGAACGAGTGAAATAGGAAGAGAAACGAGGTAACAATGCCTGGAACCTAAGTGAAGTCTTGTTTCAAGGACTAGTAGTAGATGTTACTGGATGGGTCAAGTAAGGTGGGATCTGAGCATTTGACTACAGTGTAACACCCAGCAATGTAGAAATAACTGGTGCCTTTCTCAAGTAGTTACAGTAAAACGGTAGAGATGAAAGCCTCTTTGGAGAATATTCAAGACATAATGGGAAAATGGAATTTAAGAGTCAGTGATGGGTAGAATTGTCCCTCACTGTTTGCCTCTGATTTCACTGTGAATGAAGGAAGAAATCACATGGTACTGGTACAATAGAGAGATATTTGTTAATTTTTAAGATGGGAAACAGATAATTTTGAATACACCAGAAAGTGTTTGACAGAGAAGAAAACTACTGATGATGCTGAGAAGAGTGATTGCCAAAAAGATGTCTTTGAGCAATGATTTGGGGTGGAAATACTTCATCAGACTTCCTCTTTCTACCCCTCCTTCTCTCCCTCCTTCCGTGTGTGTGTGTGTGTGTGTGTGTGTGTGTGTGTGTGTGTGTGTGTGTGTGTGTGTCTGTGTGTGTGTGTGTGATCACCTAGGGTTGCAGTTTAAATGCAATTCCATTTTTACAGTTTTGAGATGTGGCCTGAAATTCTGCATTTCTATAAAGTTCCTGTATAATACCTGTTTTTCTGGTCCCTCTGCTGGACCTTGAGTACAAAACCTGGCACTCTGAGCTCAAAAACTAACATTGTATTGGAATAAAATC
>PVLD010023002.1:0-28241 GCA_004027595.1 Dinomys branickii | reverse complement strand
TTTGGGAAATTTTCTGCTATTATTTCATCAAATATTCCTTTTATATCGTTTGTGAGATCTCCTGCTGTTTCACACACTCCTATAATTCGAATATTGTTACGTTTTGCCTCATCTTGCAGCTGTTGGATTGACTTTTCTTGTGTCTTTGATGATATCATGAGATTCTTCCTTTCATGCTCATAAGCTGCCATGCTGTCTTTAAGTTCTGAAATTCTATCTTCGGTTTCATTTAAGCGGTTCTTCATGCTTTCAGCATTAGTTTTCAAATCCTGGCATTCTCTTTGGACCTGTTTCATTCTTGGTAATTCATTCCTAAATTGCTCTTGTAACATCTCCATTTGTTTCCTATTTTCTTCTAGTCTTTTGTCTATTTCTTCTCTATGTGAAAGGAACATTTCTTCTATCATTGTTTTCAGCTCGTTTTTTGTCTGAGAAATCATTGCGGGTATTTGGCTTATTTCTGCTTTAAGCTCTTTTATGGCCTGTTGGAGTTGTTTCATTTCAGATGCAATCATTTCATAACTTGCAGGTATGTGGCTTCCTGGTTCCCCTGTATCCTCGCATTCAAAACTTGTTCTGGGTGGGGTTGAGTTTTGAGACTGCGTTTTATTCCTCTGTTTTCCCATTTTTGGGTATCAGATTCAAAATGTGGACCTATAAATTCCCCAAGCAGTTCAGCAGGCAAAGGTCTGCTGCAGAGGCTGCTCCAATGATTCCTTCTCTTTGGGAGAATGTCCCTTAAGCTGTCTGCTGAGATTTCCACTTCTGCTCCCTTCCCCGAGACCTGGCTGGGGCGTAGAAACAGCTCGCTGCCCCAGGGGTCTTGCAGACAGGCCACTCAGGTGTTCCTCCCTGGGTGGAGCTCCTTCCCCCCTCACAAATCCCTTCGGGGCGCCTAGCTAGCTCTTCCTACCCGGGAGATCCCGCAGTCCTTAAAGCTGCTTTGATGTCACTCGCTGGGCAGAGCTTCTTCCCAACTCAGGAAAAACCAGTTAGAATGCCCACTCAACTCACCCTGGGATCGTGCAGACAGGAATGCCGTTCAGATGTATCTCCCTGGATCGAGCTTTTTCCCGACTCAGAAATCCCACCGATCGCAGCTGCTCCAGTTCACGCAGTGCCGGCTGCGGGGGCGGAACTCTGAGCGGGATCCCGGACCGCTGCCCAGATTGGCACAATCTGTCCCAGTAGCGCATTCTCTGAGTTTCCTCTGCTCGGATGCCTCCAACAAATCCTGGTTACAGGCGCCTCTGAGCCGATCGGGTTCAGGAGCTGGAGGCGTCCGTCCTGCCACAATCGCTCTCTTGGCTGTACGCGATTTGAGCCGAGCTGCGGCCCAAGCACAGCACCGATCCCTCGTGCGCCCAGCTCTCAGGATCCGCCCACTTCTCGCCTGCGCGGCTTGTCCAGCCGGCCCTTTAATGCTCAGGCCGTGGAGAGCAGCCCAATCAGTTGGAATTTTGCATCCACGGACCGGGCACCCACGCACAAAGGATTGGTCTCTGGGAGAGATTCCCTCTGCTGCTCACCTGGTCGCCATCTTCCTTGCCTCATGTTATAGGCTTGATTCTGCTGAAAACAAAATCAGTCTTCTATCAGTTGAGATATTAGGTGTACAGAGAGGAGTTAACATAGAGGGTTTCAGAGTGCTTGTTTTTAGGATGGATTGCTTGCAAGATTGGCCCTCAGCGAATATGTAAAAAATTACCCAATTTCCAGAGGTATCCCACTAGACTGATCAGAACTACTTACTGTGCCTAAAATATTTGTGCAAATAACGTGGTTAGCACTGAACACCTGCCTACCTTCTGAGAGTTGAAGACTTTGGAACCCGCCAAGTAAAAGCTGAGTTGAATATCCCCCAGTAAAAACCTTGGGTGCAAAGACTTTACAGAGCTTCCTTGCTAGACACATTTTAGGTGCTGTCACAACTCCTCACTAGATGAATTAATCCCCGAAGAGGGGACTGTTGGGTGATTGTTCCTGGCTTGCTTTCCAGATTTCACCCATGTGCCTTTCCCTTCCTTAGTTAACTTTGCTTTGTGTCCTTTGCTATAAAGAATCATAACCATGAGTATGACTATTGCTGAACCCTGTGTACCCCATAATGAATCACCAAACCTGGATGTGGTCTTGAAGCCTCCAGCACATTGGTGTAGTGGGTAAGTCCCATAAGAGACAAGCACTAGGAGGTGAGGGGCTCAGTGCAGTAGTTTATTTCTACCTCATGTAAAGGTAGCTGCCAGTGTGCCCTGTGGGTGGGTGGCTCTACTTGGTGATTCCGGGCTTACATACTTTCCATCTTGGACTTCACCTTCCTCTAAGTCTTCTCAATCTTCTCCACCAAATCTGCAGATAGTAAAAGAGACTGTGTGAAAACACCCTTTCTTTCTTTCTTTCTTTTTTACAATACTGGGGATTGAAGCCAATACTGAGGACCACATTGAGTGATCCTCCTGCCTCAGCCTCCTGCAGTTCTGGGATTGCAGACATGTGCCACCACTCCTAGTACATACCCTCTTCTTAACTTTAGCATCCATGTTGGCCCCAAGATGACACACTTGTCCTGATCTATCCAATTTCCACTGACAACTACGAAGCATATGACACCTCTTAGATGCAAGGGGCTGGGAAATATGGTCTCTACTCTGTGTACACTCCCTCCAGTAACCATGGATGACACAAAATAGTCCTGTAATAATCCTTATTCTGAACCTACTATGCACTCAACTTCCTAGCTAGTGCTGAGGAGCAGCACACAGAAGCAAGGCTGTTCTTGTGTGTGTGGAGATTGACCTGGAAAAACACACTGCTCACCTCAAGGATGAGGAGGCAAGGCTCAGTTTTTTCAGGCAGTCTTCTTTCCTATCAGACCCCTTCTTCTGTGTTTCCATAGTAACTGAGGCTGAATCCTATGATAGCACTGATCAGAGTACATTGAAACATGCCATTTTCTCCTTTCTCTCCTCCTGAATTATATTTTTGAGGTCACAAATTCAGGTGACTCAGTCCCCAGCATGGAACCCGGCCCATCCAAGATGTGCTGTGAATCATGGGTGAATAACTGGCTCACCGGGGCAGTTGAGCGAGAGGCTAGCCCGTGAAGTGAGCATGTGCTTCAGTGCTAATCCCTGACCTTGCAAATCTACTCAACTTCTCTGAAACTCAATTTCTCATTCTTAAAATAGGAAGAAAAATACTAATTTTGCAGAGTTGCCATGGGGATTTTCTGAAATTATAAATGTGTATCTAGCACCTGTCCCTATACCGGGCACACAGTACAGTCTATAAAAATAGTTTGTGTTATTAACACAAATCACAGCCAATGAGGCACCAATTTCGATGTCAATTATTGCAGATACATGCATTAGGCTGCCCTAGAAACCATTAGAAGTGGCCCAATCCTGTGCACTGTGTTAAGAGGGAGGCAGTGACAGCAAGTACATTTCACTGTGGAGTCTTTCTGGGAGGATGAGGGGATTTCTCCCCTCCACCTTGAAACAGAGAAAGTTTGATTCATGGTTCTGCAGGTGGTGCTCACTCTCCCACGGCTTCACAGAGACCGAGCTCCTCTCACTCTTTGACAGCTACGCCCTTCAAGAGCAAGTCCTGAGTCCCTCATTTGCTCTCTCACGTCTTCTCAGTGTCCACCTGGAGCCAGGCAGCCAGGGTGTAGAGTGATGGCAGAGGCCACGCTCCTCTGTCACGGAGCTTAGATTTGGGGTGAGGGGAAGGCGGCCAATAACCCAACTGCGAGACAGTAGAAAGACAATGGAAAATAAGACCTTAGGTGGTGTCCTGGACATACAGGAACTCTTCCTTCAAAGTCTACATTCTCTAAGAAAGTTGTTCTTAAATCCATTACTTTTATCACCCCTAGGAGTGCCATTTGGACTTCAACAATCATTTTGCAGTTATGCCCATGTGTACATGTATACACATACACACACCCCAAATTTCTTCTCATATATTATTGCTGATTGCTTTATTCTTTATTTAATAATTATCTAAGGTTTGCAGCTTTTCTTAGATGGGGTCTCATTATATTTTCCAGGCTGGTCTCAAGCTTGTGAGCTTAAGCAATCCTGCCTCAGCCCCCTGAGTAGTTAGGACTATCGGTGTGTGCCATATGCCCAGGTTCAACCTTTTTCTTTTTTTTTTTGTCTATTTGAGACAGGGTTTCACTATGCAGTTCAGGCTGGCCTTGAGCTCACTTGGTAGCCCAAGCCGGCCTCAAACTCACAGTGATCCTTCTGCCCCAGCCTCCCAACTGCTAGGAGGATTTTCTGGTGTGCACCACCACACCTGGCCTTCCTTACATTGTAATATTATCTGCACTTGCTGTGGTGTGGTTTTTTTAAGCTGATTTTTTTTAACTCTGTTTGTAATCAATTTTTTTTTGACACAATAGGAACATGTTTTGTTTTTTCTAAGCTATATGTTAGGGAAGCCACAGTGTAAACACTGCTTTTCTCTGGTTGAAGATAGGGCCCCCACTTTGGAAACCTCCACTAAACTCCTGAAATGACCCTCACACTCCAAGGACCTCAAGCAGACAGTTTAGAAACCCTGGGTGAAGCACTAGTAGGAATGTGACAATGGCATTATAGTCCAGCTCAGTAAATTGATTTGAATCAGAAATCACCAGCAGCCCAAGTGCAGCCTTGCAGTACAGATTCCTAACAGCCAGGTCCCAGCCCCTGCCTCCTCGCGCCTCCTGTGCCTTCCACCTGTCCGACTCAGCACGGTTACTTGACCTCCTTGCCTCAGTCTTTGCTGACAGTGTAGAAGCCACTATCTGACCTCTACAAGCTAAAGGCTCCTTCATTCTCTGGTTGCAAATACTGTGCCCCGTCCCCACCTCTCCCTTCCCTCCCACTCCTGAGGAGGACCCATCTCTGTGGCCCACTCTTCTCAAGGATTTTAATCCTTTATCCGTTGCCATTCCTGGGCTTCAACCTTTGGATTTTCCATGATGGGGGCGGGGTCAGTCATTCCTGTCTTCATTCAGCTGTGCACTCAAATCAATCATCAAGCAAAACTTGCCTGATGTCTGTGTCTCCTTCATCTGTAGCCCAGGCTTTCTTCTCTGAGCTGCAGACATTTAACTGCTTGCCTTGGTGCCTCCTCCACAGGGACGTCTAGAGGCATGTGGAATTCAGTAGGTCTAAGCAGAACTTGTGATTTTCTTCTCCATACATTTTCGACCTGCACTTTCCTCCTTCAGAACCTCCTGGGAGTCCTGTTGGGAAAGTGTTCTTTTTGAACAGGTTAATAGCACATCACAACTCTGCTGGAAAACTCTTCCCTGCATTCCTGCTGTACTCTTGGGGTCGCCTTGGGAAGCCCCTGTGCGGGCCGTTCCTTAGCCTTGCCCATACCCCTCTCTGTCTCCCCTCTCTGCTCCCTCACTGCTTCTTCCAGGAGCAGGTTCTAATAAATCACTGCAATCCAAATCCTCTTCTCAGGCCCCGCTTGTGGGGAATTTGGAAGTTCTCTAGGGGACAGGAAGGAGCATCTCCGGACCCAGGCACCTTCACACTCACCCAGCCCCCTTCCCTAACCCGATTCTGTGGGGTTTCCTGCAGGTGATTTATGCCCTGAACACCCGCCAAGATGAGGCTGAGGCCAGCATGGAGGCCCTGCGCGAAGCACACCAGGAGGAGCTCCAGAGCGCGGTGGCCAAGACGAAAGCCAGGCTCCTGCAGGAACGGGGCTGCCCCAAGGATGAGCCAGAGGCTCTGCTCCAGCGAATCCAGGCCCTGGAGAATGCCCTGGAGCTACAGAAGAAGCTGACCCAGGAGGCGCTGGCTGAGTCGGCCTCGTGCAGGCTGGAGACCAAAGAGCGAGAGCTGAGGGTAGAGGCTGAGCACGCAGCGCGGGTGCTGACGCTCTCCAAGGACATGCTGGAGCTCAAGGCTGACTACGAGAAGAGGCTGCAGCACCTGGCAAGCCGCGAGGGTCCTCCATGGGGCCAGCGTTCCCAGGAGAGCCCAGATGCCAAGGCAGGGCTTGGCCAGGGCCCAGAGATGCAAGAGGTGCTGCTGGAGGTAGAGCGGCTGCGGGCAGAGAACCAGCAGCTGAGCCAGGACTACGCGCACAAGGCCGAGGAGCTGCAAGCCAGCTACGAGCGAGAGAATGAGGCCATCCGGCAGGCCATGCAGCAGTCCGTGAGCGAGGCCCTGTGGCAGTGGCAGGAGAAGGAGAGCGACCTCCGCAAGAACTTCCAGGTGCAGGAGTCTGCCCTGCAGGCCCAGGTCAGAAAGCTGGAAGGGGACTTGGAACACAGGGGGCGTAAGATCAGCGATCTGAAGAAATACGCCCAGAAGCTAAAGGAAAGGATCCAGGTAAGGCCACTCTTCACACCTCCCCCACCCCACCCCCAGGACGGTAGGCAGGGCTGCTAAGGCTGAACGCCTGCTGTGTCCGGCACTGCGCTAGTCACTTGACGCCTACCAAGATAGCACTAGCTCCATCAAGCTCAGCTACATTCTCTCAGCAAAGACCTACTGCACACTTACACGCCAGGCCCTGGGCTATAGGAAAGGGATGCCTGGCGAGCTAGTCTTAGTCCCTCGCATCAGCGAACTGAGAGATTTTACAAATGAAAAATTCAGAGACATAAAGACAGGCCTAGCTGGGCACACAAGGAAAAAGGTTTTGAGCTCCATTCAGCCTAATTCGAAAGTCTGTGTCCATTCGGTACCAGCCTACCTCTCCTAAAAGCCTGAGGACCTTTGTGCAGATAGAGAGCAGGGCCGTCCATGAGTCCGCTATGGGAGTCCTACAAAAGCACAGAGACCCATCTCTGAAAGCAGCAGTGGCTAAAATTTCTAATACTCCCTGGGCACTGTTTTTCTCTACCAAACACCTTAGCTCGTCGAATCCTCACTAAAGAAAGGTTAAGGGCCCTGCCCTGAACCAAAAGCCACTGGATTTGGGGACTCAGGGCTCCTGTTGGGTGCCTGCCCGCCTTTCAGATCTGATAACCGTTCAGTGCATACAGCAGGTCTCCATACAGAGCCATAAGCAGAGAACTGAGATACTTCTTTCTTTTAGGACCTGGATGTGCAGCTGAGGGAGGCTCGACAGGAGAATTCAGAGCTGAAGAGCACTGCCAAAAAACTCGGGGAGAAGCTGGCTGTTGCCAAAGACAGACTGATGCTACAGGAGTGTCATGTGACACAGAAAACAGGTGAGATGCCCAGAGCAGGTCAGCTGCTAGGATGGCCTGGCGCTTCTGGCAGCCTTTAGACTGCTAGGAGGAACAGAGAGGAGGGGCAGGGCTGTTGGATCTCACCTGCCAGGTGAATAAGCACAATCCCTGTGGGGTACAGGTAAACCATCCCCCATCACCTAGACCTGCTCACCTGGAGCTGGCATCAGTCAGACGTCTAAACAGTGTGATGCAAAGCCAGGTGTGGTGGCACATGCCTCTAACGCCACCACTCCAGGAAGCTGAGACAGAAGGATTTAAAGTTTGGGCCCACCCTGGACAACTTAGACCCTGTCACAAAATTTTTAAAAATAAATATGAAGGAGCTGGAGATGTCACTCAGTTTGAAAGTCCTGGGCTCAATCCCCACTGCCACATCAAAGGTTGGTAAGAAAGGACCTCCTGCCCCCTGAATTTCTCAGCATTGACTTCTCCCCTCCATCTTTAAACAGGGCTTTGTAATGTTACCATCATTTCACACACCTTATTAGGTGTTCTCCATGATAGCTGTGGTCATCCTCCATTACAGCTAAAGAAATGAGGCTGAGAAAAGATAGTGGCTGGTTCAGGGTCAGCTGAGAATGTCTGACTCCACATGCCTTCTGTGAGGCCCCCTGAACAGAAAATTCCTGAAATACCCACAGTGTGACCAACTCAACAACAAAGGCAAACACAGGGGCTCCGCTATCTAGGAGCTTATAGGACCGTTACAGTACAGCCCCAGGCATGCTCTGCTACCAGGGGAGTGGCTCAGACATCAAGGAAATGGTACTTCTGGGGAAGAAGTCACCTTTTCATGGGCTGGATGGGTCAGGAGGAAAAGAGATTTGAGTTTGAATGAGAAGGTCATTGAGTGTAGAATGCTGGTCTTCAAAAAGAGGGCTTGAGAACCCTAGGGAACAGGAAGAAACGCTAGCATTCTATTTAAGTTTAAGTTCATCCTTTAAATTCTTATGAGTGTACATATGCTGGGAGACAGGCTCAGTTTTTAATCTGTATGAAATCCAACCAAAAAATTGGAGGTTACTAGGTCACAAAGGGAGAGCACAGCAGTTATTTAAGCTCGAGACGTGGCTTGAGCAAAGGTGACAGTCACTGTGTGGTGGTCATGCTTGAGGAGCAGCAGGCCACAGAGCAGGGATGGCACAGGGGAGTGGCAGACAGAATGGTTGAAAGCAGAACAGGGACCGACCTGCAGAAGGCCTTGACCATGAGGCCAAGACCAAGAGCATCTCACATGATGTTGACGCTTGTGTTGCAGGTGACATGAAGACTAAGAATGACATTTTAGGGGAAGCAAATGACTTGGAAGCCCACAGTCTTCAGCCTCAGCAGGACCAAGGCCTTCCCAAGGAGTGTCCCAGCCTGAACGCTGGCACAGATATACAGGTAGTACATGACCAGCCAGGGGATAGAGAAGCCACAGGGGTCTTTGCTGCACGAGATTCAAGTAGAGGTCACTCCCCAACCATGAAGGGTCCATGTGGAATCCTTAGATTCAATGATTTCAAGATGAAAGAATCAAGCGTGGTGTTGCAGCCAGTTTCTTGCCAATCCCATGCCATTTGAAGCTAGGAAAATGTAGCAGAATTTGCCCCATTCTCTAGGCCAGCTCCTAGGAAACTAGAAATTGCTTACAAACCTACCACATATCCCAGTCAAAGCAAGCAGAGCATCTTCAAAAATGCTCTAGAACATCCAATCCTGTAACAATAGATACACCACTCCAAAAAGCCCTGTTCCTTTGAAGGAAAATGTAAAATCTCTTATAAACAATCAGCTATATAGTCTTATAAAATTTATTGCACATCCAGATATATGCTGTAAAAATCAGTATATAAATGTAGAAAAGGTTGTATAAAACAGGTGGTGACTCCCTGGATCTTGCCCCTTCTCAGCAGTTTTACAAGGTCCTGATTTTTTTATAGACTAAGAAAGAGGCAAGCATTGAGACAGAATACACGAAGCAGCGATATGAAGAAGACCTTCGTAAGCTCAGACGTCAGACTGAGGAGGAGAAGAAACACCTCCGAGATCAGCTCCTGAAGCGCCTGGAAGACTTGGTGAAGAAGCACACGGTGGAAATCAAGTCAGTGCGCTCCTCCGTTGAGGCTGAACGGAAGAAGCTGCAGAAGGTGAGGCCCAGGCTCAGAGAGCCGATTCTAGCCCTTTTCCTCTCTCACCTCCGTCTTCTCCTCTTATTTCCTGTTTCCATGTCCAAACACTTACTGCGCGGGCTGGGGATATAGCTCAGTGGAATAAGCGCTTGCCTAGCAAGCACAGGGTCCTGAGTTCGATCCCCAGTACCGCCAAAAAAAAAAAAAAGAAACACTTACTGCGCTCTTGCTTGTGTACACATCTGAGCTGCTCTCTGAGGACACACAGTTGAAGGACACAATCCCTGGCCATAGAGACTATAGGGTCTTTTGCAGGAGACGGGTTACTCATAAGAATGTGCGACACCTTTAGGGCCCGGGAATTGTTGGCATGGGGTTGAAATGTGTCAAAGGAACCTTCAACTTGGGGAAATTCAATTCTATCCCCTCAGCAAAAACAAAGAAAACTTCACCTCCCAACAAGTCAGGCCTGTAACACTGCCTGGATCCAAACCCTCCTGCACCACCCACAGCAAATTATTTAACCTGGATTCCTGGGGGAAGGAAGATAATATTCAGACCTGGGGTTTCTCGTTTTGTTAGATGGTCCATGAGAATAACAGTACATCACAGAGTAGCACGAGGCTTAAATGAAGAAAAAGGAAGCCTGCCTGGGCCAGGATGGCGGAAGAGAAATCCGGGTAACCAAATGGGGAAGCCTGCGGTGTCTGGGTACGCGTCCCCTCTCCGCCAGAGGGCAGCTGTCTGCAGAGAAGACCTGTGAAACCCCATCTTCTCTTTTCTGGGAAAAGCAGTAACATATGTGAAGATTTTAGGGAAAGAACAAAGTATAAACAATGTTATTGTGAACGTGGGTGGATGACTTGTTTATCCAGACTTGTCCTGGGCCTAGGTCTTGATTTTTCCACGAGCTATGAGGCTGTGAACAGATCACTTAGCCTTGCTGAAGGCTGAATTCTAAAACAGATAAATACTTTGAAGGCTTATTATGCAGATTAACAACATGCAGGCCAGTGGGGAGTGGCTGATGTTACTTGCTGTGTGACTTGAGTGACATCATGTCACTCATGTGAAATAAAAATACTGCGTAGTTCCTATTGCACTGTACACTTAATACTTAGGAGCACACTGAATCCTTCCCAACAATAACACAGCATGGAGGCTCGTATTTCAGTTTTAGAGATGAGGAACCAGAGGTTCGAAGATGTGCTGTATCCACTCATGCAGGCAATGGGCACTGGTGCTGCAATTCAGACCCGACAGCAGTCCCAGCCCAGGGTGAGCAGCTGTATTGCAAGCGTTTTTCTCCCTGTAAGCTGCAACTGGTTGCCCAAATCCAGTCTTTAGACAAACGACTAGCATTATTTCCATCCCCAGCCATAAGCAGCAAGAGATTGTCACTCTCCTCATTACTGGTTGTCCTGGTAACCTGATGGACGTGTCTGACTCTGTACAAATCCCACGTCAGCTTTAATCAGGGGCCATGAGTGTATTTAGGAAATGAAATTGTAAAAATAAATCATATTTACTTCCTAGGTTTTGTTTTTGTTTTCCTTTTGTTCATGTCTAGAAACTGTGAATATAAATTGACCATGCATATTAGGGGAAGATAAAGCCTTGAAGACGGTGAGTGAACTAAAATTAGACACTTTTTTTCCTTATTGATTTAGGAGGACTGTATTACTTTGGCACTTGGTGTGGGTATATTTTGTGTCCTAAATACTATTGACTCCTAAAGAACAGACTGCGGGAAGTGGGCTGGACTTGGCCTTTGTTGACCTAAGATTAAATGGCACCCTCACTGCCCACAGAAGAGTACACCCTCTGTAACTAGCACTTGCACACATTGATTGATAGGGAAGGAACGGAAGGGAAGATCACTGAGCCCCGGGTTGTGCTCTAACACTCCCGCAGTCCACATCTCATTTGTACCACTTAAGATGCTTGGAAGCAAGACTCACAAACCCATTTGGGCAACTTAGCCAGAAAAGGAATTTAATAAAGCATTATGAGTAGCTTTCTGGAACACCAGGAACTAGGTTGGCAGCTACCATGCCGGTTCTAATGTTGCAAATACACTGCCAAAGTTATGTAATATAATTGAGTCTTATTTATCTGTTAAGTTTGATTATCTCTGCCTTTTAGGGGGCATTTAGAACATTTATATTTAGTATAACGATTCCACCATCTTGCTGTGTTTCCCACTTGCCTTCACCCTTGTCCTCTTTTTCTGTTTGTCTGTGATTCATTGTGTATCTTTTTGTATTTCATTCTATGTCCACTTTCTTTTTCTTTTTCCACTTTCGACATTAGCTATGCTTGGTTTTTGGCAGAAGGAGAATGAGTGTTCACTCTAAGATGTATAATATCTATATTTAAATTTATCATAGTGTTCATCATGAAATAAAATCATTTTACTTCACGTGTGTGAGCCTTACAATAACGGTTCCATTTCTCCCCTCCAGTCCTTTGTACAGTTGCCACGCACTTTACATGTGTTACAAACCCCGTGGAATGGATAGGCTTTTTCCGTTCAGCACTTTGCAGACGTCATTCTGGCTCACGCTGTCTCCTAGTGAAAAGCCAGCAGCCACATGGAGCTTGTTTGCCCCATGCATCATGTGTTTTTCTCTCTGACTGCTTTTCAGATTTTATCTTTATCATACGTTTTCATCAGTTTGACTATAATATGCCATGGTATGATTGTTCTGCTAATTTCTGCTCAAGCCTCATTGAATTTGCAGGCTTGTGGTTTTCATATAAACCAAAGACTGTAAGGCCATTATTGGTAGGATATTTTTCTGTTCTACTCCTTTCTGGTACTGTCCCACACATCACTGAGGCTCTGTTCATTATTTTTAGGTTTTTGTCTCCTGTGCTTCAGTTTGGATAGTTTCTAATGCTGTATCCTAAAGTTCACTCATCATTTTTTCTGCATCACCTACTCTTTTTTAAGTCCATTCAGTATAATTTTTCATTTCAGATGTATTTTAAATGCCAAAAAAAAACCCTTTTGTTCTTTTTCACAATTTCATTTCTCTTCTTATTAATGCTCATTGTATAATTGCTCTTTTAAAGTCCTCTTCTTTATCATTTTGGGGTTTTTATCTATTGACTGATTTTTCTTTTCATTGGTACAAATCACATTTTCCTGCTTCTTTGCATGTTTAGGAATCTTTGCATGCTGGACATTGCCATGTTAAAAATCTGGATTTTTATTTTCAGCCTTTTGTGATTACTGAACTTTGTTGTGAGTTGCAGTCAAATTACCTATAAATGAGTTTCACCTTTCTAACACTTATTGTAGAAAAATAAATGTATAACATAAAACTAAAAGTATATAACATATATAATATAAAACCTTTGTCTAGCCTCATTGTTAACATTTGTTGGGAAAGTCTAGAGTAGCATTTGCTCTAGTGCTAACTAAGCCCTATGACTGAGGTATGACCCTTCACAGGCTCTAAAGCCCCATGTATTGATTAGTATTAGTGTTTGTTATTGCTAAAGACTGATTATGAGTGACATTTCAGGCTTTGTACTGATTGAATGTACCATGAGATTTATTAGAAATGTGTTATAAATAAATGCATTTTCTTCTTGAAACAAGCTTACAGATTTACCCTTAAAACCCAACTGAAATCTCTGTTTGGCAAGTTTGTATGATTGCTTGCCTGTGTTCCCTCCCCGTGTGCCATGATTTGGGTATGGTTTGAGTGCCCCCCCCACCACCAGGTTCACGGAAGGTTGGCTCTTAGTAGCAATGTTGGGAGCTGGTGGAAACTTTGGCAGGGGGAGAACTGGGTAATCGGGGGCACTACCCTTGGAAGGAATTGATAAAGTTTTCATGGTACCTAGCAACAGGATTGTTCTAATACCGGCCACTTCCCATTCTCTGGCTTCCTGTCCGCCCTGAGGTGGCTTGGGGGCCCTCCCTCCTGTAGTGATCACAGGCTGTCAGACTTTGGATCTTTAAAACTTAACGTCAGCCCTGCTGGGGTTTGTACTTGTTATAGATCAGTTACTTCTTTTCACTTACCTGTTCCTCCATTTTTGGGTGAGATGCACACCTTAGGCCTAACCCACCACTATATATTTGAAGTGCATAACTTGGTTTGATTTTCTATCCTCACAGCTAGAAGGAGTTTACCTGGAGTCACAGCTGAGACTTTTAGACTTTTGAATTCATGCTGGAATTAAGAAAACCTTATGGACTATTTGGATGGAATGATTGTACTTTGTATGTGAGAAGGAAATAATTTTTGGGGATCCAGGGGTGGAAGACTATGATTTGAATATAGTTTGTTCCTCTCTAAAATCAGATCGAAATTAAACTCCATTCTGTAGCATTAAGAAGGTGGAAATTTAATCTGACTCTGGTGTTGGGGCCAGGCCTTTGGGAGGTGATTAGCATTAGATAAGGTCAGGAGGATGGAGCTCCTGTGATTGAATACTGGAGGCTTTAAAGAAAAAGGAGAGAGACAGACACACCGGCACACTCCCTCTCTCTTGCTTGTGATGCCCCATAGTGCCTCAGGAGTCTTCCAGCATGAACACAGTTGAGGTCCCTGATTTAGGACCAGATCCTGACAAAAATAAACCTTTTTATAAAGATAATATACCCAGTCAGCAGGATTGTGTTCCTAGCAACAGAAAATAGACTAAGATACAGTGCCTCCTCACGTGTCTTTTCTTAAATTAGCAGTAATTGTGAACAACCCAGACAAGGAAACAGGAAAACAGTTTGGGCCCCGCCTTTACCTCTCATCAGTGGGATTTCCTCTACACAACAGGGATGTGAGAAACCTGTGTCCTGGGTGTATGACAGTTTAGTGAGAACGTTTATGAAAGTATCTGGATTCTATAAATCAGTGGCCCATTGTGTTAGTCCCCTTTGCATTGCCGGAACAAAGCACCTGACAGATAGAATTTAATGGAGAAAGGGTTTGTTTGGGTTTACGGTGTCGGCAGCGTCAGTCCATGGTTGACTGGCTCCAAGGCAGAAAGGTCAAGGTGGAGGGGTGTGGCTGAGGAAAGCCGCTCACCTCATAGCAGCCAGGAAGCAGAGCAGGAGTAAGTGGCTGGGGACAGAATATCCCCTTCCAGATCACCCCTGCCGACTCATGCACATACACGGTGACCTATCTCCTTCAACCAGGAGCCAACTTCTAACAGCACATTCCGCTAGGAACTCATCAATGGGTCACTCCACGTCTGAGTGTAGCACCGCTGTCATCATATCACCCTTCAAAAGCCCCACATCTAAACACGGGAGCCTTTGGGGAGACAATGTTGATCCCAACCATAACAGAGATGAAACGCTCTTCTCCAGCACAGCAATTCAGATATGTAAAAGCATTATTCTCCTTCATTTCCCTCAAGTTCTTAACTTTGTGATTGTTTTTTACGCTCACCTGAGCTGGGAGAATGTTAATGCCTCCTGCTGATATCCTCCATATCACTTTGAGCGGAGCTAGACCCACACATGCTTCTTTCTACCTGCTGTTCTCCAAAGAACTGTTTGTTTTCTAACAGTGACCTACGTTATTCTACACCTAAAGTGAAGCTTACTAATGCCAAAAATCCATCTGTAGGGGATTTCTTTTCCACTTTATGTCCATTTACCACAACAACAGCTAAAACTATGATTGATTATATGTACTCCAGGAAGTTGTGCCGGAAGTAGAAATCGCCCTTCCTTTATGCCAAAAATCAGGATGGTGGAGTATTTTCATGTGCTGGTACAGTGGGTATGTGTTGCCAGTTAGTGTCTGTAACAGTAAGCATGTTAAACCAAACTTTTGTGCAATGAAAGCTTTTGTGGTTAGGAAACTAATTAATGAACTAAAAAGGAGGGATTCTGATGGCTGTTTAAGTTATCTCAACTTATGTGGTATCAAAGAATATTTTGCACATTGTCTTTAGGAAATAAACTGTCCAAACCCAAAAGCCCTGCAGAAGTGTGTCATACGTTTACTGCACACATATTAAACGTCATGTCATGTGACCCTTACAATGTCATCACATCACCCTCTTCTACTCATTTCAACAACTGACCACAGAGACCATGCAAAGGCTGGCCTCACAGAAAGCATAAGGGTGCTGTCCAGGTGAACAACAACATGACTTCAGATGTTCAGATAAGAAACCCAGGAATCGAACAAGACTTCTCTCTCACCCTTTGCAGTCAGTCATCCACCAAGTCTATGAGTTCTATTCTATTCTATTCTGTTGACCCCAAAATATCTCCCCACCATTCTGTCCCTGGTGGTCCCATGCTGACCCAGCCAAGCACCCTTCCTTGATGGAACACATGATAACCTCTCTGCCTCTTCTCCCTACTTCATATAACCCATCTCCATTCCCACAGGACCTTCTCATCACTTGACCTTGGTTTCCAGCTGCCCAATAGCTCCCTGTCATCCCCATAGTGCAGTTTCAATTCCTTAGCATGGTGTGTAAGACCCAACAGAGACAGACTCCCACTTGCCTCAGCCCACACCTCTCCCCTGTCCAACTCTGCCTTCCTTCATTTTAGCTCCTCATTCCTCCCATTTCTTTCCCTCTGGGACTTTATGCACAGCCTTCCCTCCCTGGAGAATACTTTCCTCCCCACTTCCAAATTCACTTTCCAGTTTCTTACTGATCAGATTGATCCCAATGTCAGTGTCAGTCTCTTCCAAGTCTTCTGTGCCCAGCTTAGTGATTCCAAGTCTGACACATAGCACCTCTGCCCTACATTAGCGCACCTCTCACCATTCTGCCTTACAGTCGCTGTCCACTCCAGGCTTCCCCACTGGGGTGCCTTGTGCACTTTGACACCTAGCGGCATGCTGGAGCCAGTTCATATCTGCTCATGATAGGTGGCCATAACACATAGCTTGACACTGGGACGGTAAAATAGTTATACCATGAAAATTCACAAATTCTATAGGCCAATTTCTTCAAATTTATTGTAAAGCCAATTGTTAGACATTTACCAGCACACACTGACTATGTATGTCCCTAGCTTCTTCTTTTTTTTCTTTTTGTGGCAATGTCTCTCTATGCAGTTCAGGCTGGCCTTGAGCTCACTTTGTAGCCCAGGCTGGTCTCAAATTTGTAACAGTCTTCCAGCCGCAGCCTGCGGAGTGCTGGGATTATAGGTGTGCCCCACCCCGCCTGGCTTCCCTAGCTTCTTAGCATAACATTTGGTGTATAGTTCAGTTTATATTGGTCAGCTGAATGAGTGAATGAATGAATGGCAGGATTTTATTTGACCCCAGAGCAGCCACAGTTTTGCCAGTATGTGCTGTCTGCTTGCTCTTCACCCCTCTGAAATAGAACAGGACTGCAGTTCAAACAGCTTCTCTACCCTGCTGTGGGAAGCTTTATGCAGTCTGCCCTCAGGGACCCTCTCAGCATCTCTGCGGCAGAAATGGGGAAATCTTTCAGTCAGACATGTGTCTGTAGTAGGTGCCTCGTTTCTTTTAGGAAATCAAGAAACGCACAGCCAAGCAGCCAGCCTTTCCCAAGTGCAAATCTTGACTGCTCACCTTACTGGCTTCGTGACCCTAGAAGAGCCTTTTAATATCTCATTCATTCATTCATTCATTGGCAGTTCTGGAAATTAAACTCAGGCCCTTCACAGCAAGCTAAATCTCTAGCTTTCTTTTATTTTTTATTTTGAGACAGGGTCTTGCAAAGTTGCTAAGTTTCTTAGACTGGGGTCAAACTTGGGATCCTCTTGCCTCAGCCTCTCAGAATGCCTAAGGTCATTCAGCAGTTTTAAGTTCATTCCTTGTTCTATATAGTAAATCTTAACTCAAGGAGTTCTCGTAAAGCCTCCAGCCACCCGAGCTCTTACTTCAGTTATGCATTCAGTAAATGTGAGCTCAGTTGTTCTGTCCACCTACTCCTGGTTCGATGTAAAGGCCATAACCAGTGGAAAACCTGAAGAGCTACCATCTAACTCCTTGGTATCATAGCCTCAAATTCACAGGAAATTCTGGAGTGATCCAGAGCTCCATTCTGGAATCTTTTATACTTTCTGTTCTCTCTAGTTTTTCTCCTTCAAACACATGCCTTAGTATACCCCATATCCTGTGACTCCTAAATGTATATATTCAACCCCAAACTCTCAGTTCCCAACCACCCATTTCCCTGGATGTCTAACAAATGTGTCAAACAGAACATATGCAGACAAGCTCCTCAGACTCCCTCCAAACCTGTTCCTTCTGCACCACCCTCTTTCTGCTTAGGTCAAGAACCTTGCTGTTGCCTTTTATGCTGTTTTAGTCAGTTTTGTGTTACTATAACAAAATACCTGAGGTAATCAACTATGATGCTGCATGCCAGTAATCCCAGCACTCTGGGAGGCTGATGCAGGAGAGTCTCAAGTTGAAGCCCATCCTATGCAACTTAAGGACTTACTGAGACCCTTTGTCAAAATCTTTTTGTCTCTTTGAGACAGGGTCTTGCTATGCAGTTCAGGTTGGGCTTGAGCTCAATTTGTAGCCCAGGCTGGCCTTGAACTCCTGATGATCCTCATGCCACAGCCTCCCAAGAGCTAAGATTACAGGCGTGCACCACGCCTGGCTTCAAAATCTTTTTTAAAAATATCTTTAAAGGACTAGGACTTTAGCCCAGTGAGAACCCCCAAAGCTAGGGTGTGAAACTGAGCAGAGAGCCTGGGGGATTTGTTCTGGCTCATGGTTTCATAGGCCTCAGTCCATGGTTGGCTGTCATCATTGTGCTTTGGGTCTGCGTTGGGGTAGCACGTGATGGCAAGGAGCATGTGATGGACCAGAACTGTTCACCTCATAGCTGGAAGTGAAAGGGATGAAGGGCACACACCCAGCAGGCTAAGGGCCTCTCACTAAGCTCACCTCTTTAAGTTTCCACCAGCTCCCAATAGCTTCATGAAACTTTTTTTTTTTCTGGTACTGGGGATCAAACTCAGGACCTTCTGCTTGCCAGGCAGACGCTTATGCCACTGAGTTATATCTCTAGCCCCTTCCCAATAGCTTCAAACTGGGGATTAGGACTTTCACACATGAGCCTCTGGAGACATTCCAGATGCACTATAGCAAATGTGTTTTCACTGAGTCCTGCCAGCCTGCATCGCAACACATCTGGACCTCACCACACCTCACCAACACGGTGCACAGGCCCAGCCACTTCCAGCGCTTGCCTCAGTTACTGTAGCAGCCTCTCACTGCCTGTCTGCCGCCTCCCTAGCCTTTTCAGCAGTGCATCCCCGAGGTAGAACCCGCAGTGCTCTTGTTTAAACATGAGTTCCACAGCCTTTGCCCAACTCATATCACCAAGAGGTGTCAGGATGTACGTGGAGTCCCCCTCCCTCACTCCTGTCCAGCCCCAGTGGCCTCGCTCTGTCTTCCGCACATGGCAGTCTCTTTGCAGGTCCTGCAGATGCCACGCCAACACATCTACTTGGCTGGCTTCTCATTTTATGCTGATTTTACTCAAGAGTTACTGTTGCTGGAACACTTCAGTACAAATGACCTAAAGTGTTCCCAACACTAGAGAGTTCCCTTCCCTACTTTACTATTTCTCCATGCTACATAGTGTAGTGTTTACTCTACTATATTCATTGATTTTGCTGCTTTTTTTCTTTTACCAAAATTGAAGATCTTGACATGTAAGAACTGTTTCTTTTTCATTCTCAGCTTCAGAAACAGTGCCTGGCACATGATAGGGCTCTATAAATCTTTGTTGAATGAATGAATGAATGAATGAATGACACAATATCTACCTGAAGCTATGCTAAGAGGAATGGGTCATTTTATTCTCTCTTTTAAAGACTTACACAATTTCTCCAAAAACTAAAGCACATCAAAAAGGCTAAGCATCAATAATCATAAACGTAGCCATTCACTTATTGGGTCTTCACTGTGTACCTGGACCAGGGCTAAGTATGTAACACAGCAAGTCACAGGGAGGTTAGGAAATGCGCTCAAGATGACACAGATAAGAGGAGGCCATGTCATTCACGTGGTGCCTTTATCGAGTCCTGCTTTGTACTGAGGCTTACAGACTGTGGCCAGGGACAGAAGAATCAGCCCTGCAAACCTCATCAGCCTGACTAATAAATGGATCCCACTGAGACTGAGAAATGTTGTTTTGCTTTTAATGTTTCACTGCATCTGAGTATGCAGTGGTTTTTTTCTGTATAAGACAATGTAATGCTGGGTGTGGTGGCGCATGCCTGTAATGCCAGCACTCAGAAGGCTAGGGCAGGAGGATCATTGAGAGTTCGAGGCCAGCCTGAGCCCGGAAGTGAGCTCAAGGCAGCCTGAGCTTCATAGTGAGACCCTGTCTCAAAAAGAAAAAAAAAAAAGACAGTGTAGGTTTTTTTTACTTATGAGATACTAGATTTTTCTTAGTGGTTAACATTTTCATTCTTTATTAGACACTGGAAGATTTGGATACAAGGGTCTCCAACATCCAAGCCCACCGCCATATTATACAGATCTAATGCTTTTCTATTTTTTTTTTTTTTTTTTTACTTTCTTGTGTGTCTCTGATTCATGTTTTCTGGCGGAGTTTTATGGCTCTTGTGAGCTTCTCTGATCCCCTTTGGGAATGAGGCGGGGTGTGAATACCTGGGTGTCCTGCTTTTGTGCCCTGTTCAGCTAATCCTTCCAATTATCATTCCAGGAAGTAGAAGCACAATTGGAGGAAGTGAAGAAGAAATCAGAAAAGGAAATACGGCAGTTGGAAGAAGAGAAATCAGCCCTCAATGTGCAGCTTCAGAGTTCTCTGCTCGAGGTAAACGCCCCAAAAATATGGCACTTGGGGACACGGTTCTGGCCCCAGGGGGTTTCTGGCTGAGATGCCAGGGGCCTCCACTTCCTTATACCCCAGGAGCAAAGAAGAGAACATTCAGCCAGGCAGTGAGGCTGTCTTAGGGAGCATAAATTTAGCCACAAGTAACAGAGAACCTGATTTACAGGCTGAAACAAAGAGGCCTTTAATGTCTCACTTAAAAGGATGCTGGAGGCAGCTAGTGTTGATTTTGCAGCGAAGATACCTAAACTGTCATTCCGCAGCCTTTCCTGCTCGAGGGCTGCTTCACCGCTTTTGTGGGCCTAAAGCCCTTCTCCCTGGGCCTTGCTTTTAATAGATCTACAACATATTATTGCATATTACAGATAGAGATATTTGACTTTATTGTGTTTAATTCTCCCAGTCACCTCACCATATGATGCTTATTATCTCTAATTTAGAAATGAGAAAAGTGGGTCAGAGAAAAGGTAAATCACTTCCCCAAAGTCACACACAAAATAGAAAATCAGAGTTTCAAACCCAGGCGCTGTGGCTCTAAAGACCACACCTTAACCACCAGGCCGGGTTTGCCTCTGTTTGCCTCATCGGCAGCAAAGGGCCACAGATTGCCAGCGCTGGCAAAGAACTTGGCTGTGGACCGAGTGCCTCGCTCTTCTCCTCGGCCTGGCTTCCTTCCATCACACAGTCCACGCTGTTGTCCTTGCCCTCCTTACCAGAGCAGAAAGTGAAAGGGTCGCCTGTGTTGTGTCCCTTCTCCCACCACTGAGCTCCGGTCCCAGCTTGCTCCCTCTCCACACCCACCCACTGGTCAAGTTCTGCAGCTCCTCTGCCCCAAGCCTGTCTCAGTCATTCTTCTCTCTGCACCACATCTAGGGCAAGAGTCTCAGGATGGTTCCCCTAGACCCTCACTTCACCTCCTTGTAGATGTTACATGAACAAAAAAAGCACTTTGGGCACGGTGGCACATACCTGTAGTCCTAGCTACTTGGGAAGCTGAGGCAGAAGGATCGCTTGATCCCATAATTTTGAAGCCAACCTGGGCAATATAGCAAGAGCCAAAGACAACTGCACTGGACTCTTGAGTATTTCATAAGCCTTAACAAGGTGCAGTATGAAGAGATGTTAATGATCTTAAAATATTTCTTTGTCACATACTCCTTATGTAAAACCAAGAGGATGTTCTGATGGCCTTGCTAGTCCTCTGTGTTGTTACCTAGACTTGTGCGTGAGTGTTGCCTCCCTGCGTCTGCACTCTCCCCAGGGCAGCTCATTCCAGCACTGATGTTCTAACACCTAAATCTGCTCAAGACATCACTTTCCCTTCCTTAAACTTCCTAACCCCTGGGTATTTTACAATTTAGACTCAACGTAACTCACCGCCATCACTCCCCAAGGCTCTGCCCTCTCGGTCCACTCCTCGTGCTGACCCCTCCGCATGTGTGGCCTCTGTTCAGCCTTCAGACCCTCCTGCTCCTGCCGACACCTGCTGGTCTTGCTGCCCAGAATGCACTCTCCCACCTTCACTACCACAGACGCCTATGTATCCTTCATGGCCCCCAAACCTCCATGCATTCTGGGGGCAAAGTTTGTTGCTACAGTTCTTTTTTTTTTAATTTTGAAGAGACTAGTAAAAAAAAGCAGAACAATAGCAAAATACCAACAACAGAGACAAAAACAAAACAAAGCAAAGACAATAAAAATGATGCAGGGTTTCAGAACAAAATGATAGGAATTAACTGTGGCTATTATGTTACATATTGTCGTCTTCAACGAAGTTACTCAGATTACCAGATGTAAGAATGCAAGATTGATCGAACCATTGAAGAGAATAACAAATAAAAAAAAAAAAAAAACATTAGAAACAATACAGAGTTTCACTAGACAAGATGGTAGAAATTCAACAATGTTTGTTACAGTGCATATTACCAGATATAAGCATGCAACACTGGTCAAAAAGAAAAAAAATTAGGTATTGCTACAAATTCTGTGCAGTCATCCTCACCTCATAACAGTTATTTTGACTTTTTTTGTTGTTTTTTTTTTTGTTTGTTTTTTGTCTTTTTGAGACATGGTTTCACTATGCAGTTCAGGCTGGCCTTGAACTCACTTGTAGCCCAGGCTGGCCTGGAACTCACAAGGGTCCTCCTGCCTCAGGCTCTCAAGTGCTGGGATCACAGGCATGTGCCACCATGCCCGGCCTTTGAGGGTTAATATTATGAAGTGCTTCAATCTATGGCTGGCACAGAGTAACTATGCCATTGACAGCACTATGTTTTTGTGTGCACCTGTACAGAGTGTTGCTATGGTTATAAGCCTGTGTCTATCTCTCCTACTAAATGACAGGTCCTTCAAGACAAGGGACCATTTTTCTATCTTGCTGTCACTCTGCTTCTTCCCCTTCCCCTCCCTGTACCCAGCTGGTGCCTGACAAGTGTTAGATTTTCTACACATATTTGCTAGCAATGCCTGAGTTTCCTTCATGGTTACTGGCCTCATTCTTTTCAAGTCTGGAGGGGAAATAGTCTGTTCAATAAGAAGCTACAGTTAGTTGATTAGTAACAACTGTCATAATTAAGGCTTTATAATTTAATAGTACCTCCCAGCTACACTTCTCTCAATTTATCTGTACAATTCTTAAATATGTTCATTTTCTTTACCAAATACTTTTTTCAAAAGAAATTGAGGAGTGTAACACTCCACTGCCTTAAGCATCTAATAACATCCAATAAATATTATGTGGTCCTTTCTCTGTTAAAAAAAAGAAATTGATTGGCCTGCCAGAAATAGCATAAAAGCCAATGAAAGTCACCCTGAAGATCTATCATAGATGTATGTATGTAAATATTTTAAAAGAAAGTGTGTAATAATATGAACCTGCTAAGCTCATCCTTTTCGGGAAAGATTAAGCAACTAGCTAATTAGTGATGGCTTTCCTAGAAGCATGCTTCGAATTTGTCTAATGAGACACTAGAACAGATCAACCCAGGAGAATTGATTTCCAGATTAATGACCATATCCAGGAGGCAGTGCCTAGTGTTTCTCGTCTTCTGTTTTAGGTTTTAAGACTGGAAGAAGTTATCCAACAACCTAAGGCACCTTCCCAAAGAGCCGAGGAAAGACCCCAGGAGTTAGACTGGCAACCCTGCGGCATTCTGGAGAGCCAGGTAACCCTCTGGCTTTCCCTGCCTTGATCAGGGCTATTTCTCATCTCTGTTTCAGCACTTCTGTGTCCCCAGTGACACATGCCGATGTTAATGGTCTCCTTCCCATCCTCCCTTAGCACTGCCAAAGGCCTGGGGGAAAGAATCAGTACAAAATCCATTTGCAAAAACCATGAAGGAAATAGAGTTCTGAGTAATTATCCTCGTGACTTGAAAAAGAAAAGGGCATGTCAGATTAATCTTCTCTCCTTCTCTGAGAGCAGACGCCCTGGCAGATAAAAAGGGCCTTTGATTCTGAGCAGCAGTAACCACTAGAATAACAGCCCCAGTGGCACCCTCCACACCCTCATCCCCTTCGTGCTCGCAGAAGCCCTTCCACTCTGGCTGACCTTCAGGGGTGGGGCTCAAGGGCAGGCAGTGGTTCCTCTATGCTCTGCTCACAGGAGGCCGTATTGTTTTCCCAGGGCCGCTGTAATCAGTTACCACGTTTGTTGACTTCACCACCAGAATTATTCTCCCATAGTTCTGGAGATCAAGGTGTTGGCAGGGTTGCTTCCCTCCAGAAGCTCTGAGGGAAAACGCTTTCCCTCCATGCCTCTCCCCGGCTTTCGGTAGCAACCCTCACCACTCCGTGAGTTTCAGAGACACCACGCCACTCTCTGCCTGTCCTCACACGCCTCCTCCACGTGCCTGGGTCTTCACGTTGCCTTCTTTTAAGCACATTAGCCACTGAATTTAGGACTCACCCTAATTCAACGTGGCTTCATCTTAGCTTACATTGCACAGACCCTGCTTCCAAATACAGTCGCAATTGCAGGTGCCAGGGCTCCAGCATCCCTTCACCAGGCACAGCTAGGCGCACAGCACAGACGCAACATGGCGCCTCTGCTAGCATCCACTGCACGCCGCCAGAAATACAAGTCCCAGGAAGTTGGCGTTTGAATGCCCTAGCTTGAGTAACCTTTTTGATTCCTATTCTGATGGCAAAAGCCATGTAAAAAAATAGAACATTGTCTTCAATTTTCTTTATTTCATTGCAGCCCCAAATTTTCAATGTGCTTCAGACTCCAGGTGCAAAAACACAATGCAGCTGAGTCGGAATCTTACATGTCAACCTCAAAGTCTCTTTCTCACCTATTTCTGTGCACCTTAGTGTCCTTGCGAGCTGTCATTTCTCTCCCTGACAGCGTTCTCCCAGGGCTCAGGCATTGGTCCTGACAACCCTCTTGCTGTGCCCCACTGGGGTAACTCCTGCTGGACCACATGTTCACCAGGGTAAAAAGGAGTCAAAAATCTGTTGAACATGGATTTGAATAGCAATTAGCACTTGTATGGGAACTGGTCAGTTACAGAGCACAGTTCATATCTTCGGCCCCGTTGTAGTTTTGCAACAAACCTGTAGTGTACTCATTTTACAAAGGAGGCAACTAGGGGAGATCATATTAATTAGGTGACTCTCACATGGCGCAAGCATGTGAGCAGCTGAGCCAACATAGAACAGTTGGCTCTGAGCACCCATCTCACTGTAAGAGTGTCACATACCCAGGATGCTTTCCAGATGGAAAAGACCAGCTGTGTCTTGAGATTGAGGAGAGCAGCTCAAAACTCCCTGGGTTTTCCTGACACCAGGCTGAGCAGTCCCATCGCCCTGGGGAAGCTGCAGGGGAAGCTGAGGGCGTAGAGGGCTTCTTCCGTGGGCTGTTGCCTGTCCCAGCCTCTCTGAAGACTTCTGCCTGAGACATGTGGCTGTCTTCCTTCACCCATAGTTTCTCAGGAAGCAACCTCATGATCTAGCATTCAAGAGAACTGTGCCTCCAGGAACAGCTGATCTTTCCATGGGCTTCCTGTAAGAGTTCTCCCTAAAAGCTGTTCCTCAGATGTTCAAGTATTTGTCAGGCCCTCAAGGTGACTGCAGCAGGAGGATGGATTGGAGTTGGCTGGGTCCTCTGTTCAATTTCAGCTAAGGTTGCTAAGCTAGAGACTAAATACAAATTCAGTTCAGGAAGACAGCTGTACTTTCGGGAGTGCCCCTGAAAGCTAAGTATTTTCCAGGGCTTCTGCATGAGGGTCTAATGGTCAAAGTCGCATTGTCCATGAGCCAGAACAATCCCTGCTGCTCAAGGCTTCTCAGGTTCAGCACCTGAGCTTGGGTGTGCATAATTCTGCGGTGCAGGGCTGTGCAGTGTGCTGTCAGATGTTTAGGAGTATCTCTGGGCTCTGTTCACCAAATGCTTGTAGCCCCCCCTACACACACACACTAACAAAATATCGCAATCAAAAATGTCTCCAGATACTGCCAGAGGTCACCCAGGGACAAAATTACCCTGAGTTGAGAACAACTACCACATTGTAAATTGTGCTTTCCAAAGAAGTCTAGAACACAAGTGCATGTTTAGAACCATGAGCTGACCCACCATGAAACTCAACCGGTTCAACTCTTCTTAATGCAGATCACTGTCCCTCACTGAGCTTGTATCCTTAAGAGAAGTACAGATTTCTCCTACATAAAATTGCAGCAGGAACCTTAATAAATACCAGTACCATAAGATCCAACTTAACGATTATTCACCCCGAAGGCATTTGTGAGATACGTGGGATGAGCTGGCCCCGAGCCAGATGTTAAAGCAGAGACATGCATGAACAAATAGCCTTAAAGTGATGTGAATGTTTACTAATAGAAGTAAACATCTGGTGCTATGTTTTCTATTAGGGTATTATGCACATTGCAGGTATTGGTTTGGGTTTTCTTGCGGGGTGGTGTTTTGTTGTCTTGAGACAAGGTCTCACTATGCAGCTCAGGCTGGCCTTGAGCTCACTTTGTAGCGGAGGCTGCCCTTGAACACGTGGTGATCCTCTTGCCTCTGCCTCTCAAATGCTGGGATTACAAGAGTGCACCACTGTGCCTGGCTGCAGTTATACAGGCAAGCAGTAGGATTTAAAAGGTACATAAAGATAACAGTGGAAAGCATCTATTTCCCCTACATTCCCTATCCCAGAACAATTCGTTCTTTTGTTTTATCTCTTCTTACACATCTTTTCAGAACTAGGCTGTGCATACAGAGGCATAATTATGGCTGTATTTTTTCCACAAACCACAGCATAATCTCCTGTGCTCCACTTCTGCTAACTTAAATTTTTATAGCAGGTAGATTATGACACGTGTGCACTTCCACACCAACTTCACTTCTTAAGAAGGGACTAGCTTTGTTCCTTTTTATACAGAAAAGCCAGAACATAGTCTTTCCTTTCGGAGGGATGGCACAGTTGTTTCCAATTGGGGTCTATTATACGTTACACTTCAGTGAATAGCAGTGCAGGAGGATGTAGTGTAGTACAGTAGTTGAGCAGCTCACCCACAAGCCAGACGTCCGGGTTCTTCCTGCCTGGATAACCCTGGGCAGATAGTTAGCATCTCCTCTCTTCAGCTTTCTCATCTGTAAAATAGGGGTGATGCTACCGCCTACCTCAGAGGGTTTTTTATGATGGCTAAATGAATTAATATATGGCTAGTGTCACAATATGAGACACCTCTGAGCATGTGTCAGTAACTCATACTGCTGTAGAACTCCTGGGTTGGAGGTATGTGGGTATTTAACACTGACAGGTGCCCCCCCCACCAGGTGGGTATTATGGTGTGTACCCCCACCAGGAGCACATAGAAGTGCCTGTTTCCACCCAATTTTGCCAACAATGAATCACAAAACTTCCGGGACTTTGCCAGTCAGAGACTCATCAATTAGTTTGATACCTTTGGCGAGCCACCTGCATGCCATCCTGTGAGCAAGTGATCTGCCTGGGTCTAGATGACATGTGAGCAGCAGTCTGAGGTGTAGCCAGGCCTGCAGCCACACAGGATGAGAAACGAGGAAGGCGTCGTGTTGGGCCGGGGATATAGCTCAGTGGAATAAGCACCTGCCTGGCAAGTGCAAGGTCCTGAGTTTGATCCCCCATGCCGCCAAAAAGAAAAAAAGGAAGACATCATGCTAAAGGGAGTCAGGGAGCTTGAACACCCTGCAGGCCGATCTGCTCCGGGGATGGGGACACCAGCCCAGGGGGGTTAACGGACAATTAAATTCAGGTCCTTAATTGTCCTGCCAAAGCATTCAAGGAGTCAAGAGAGATAAAAATAATAATCCCAATTGAGAGCAAACTTTCCACTCTCTTCCCAGATCGTGCAGAGCAGGTTGCCAGACTTGAGTGTGGCTCTGTCCCCACTAAAGTTAGGACCTTTCTAACCTTTGTGCTTCTGTCTCCCGTCTGGTCTCCTGCATCCCCTAGACTCTTAACATCATCTATTGGTTTCCAGAAAGCCATTCCAGTCTTAGGGTTCTGAAGGACAACTTTTCTGGAAGACTCCTTCGGTACCTAGGCCACACTGACGTGGAGGCAGGGAAGGGTAGAAGTTTTCACAGATGTGTCTGCCCGCACCATTTCCAGAAGGAAAATAAGAGGCATTGTGGTGATTTTTATTCAGGTCACTTCATCTGCTTGAGTATTTATGAGTGCTGTCACCACACAGCCACAGGGCTCGATGTCCAAGTGAATGCCCTTGGTCCTTGAAGGGCTCCAATTCAAATCAGAGAGATAAATATTTATTTAAATATTAACCTGTATGATGAATGCTGCAATAAGGTCAGGAACATTCTTGTGCAGACAATATGGGAGAGGGAGTTTTCTTCCCAGGTGGGCCCAAGATGGTTTCCCAGAAGAAAGACATCTGCTGACACTGAGCTTTGAGTATGACCTCACCAGGAAGAGTTATGCTGTGGGAAGGAACATAACGCAAGGTCCCTGAGGCCTTTGGGAAGGAGGACAGGGGGTACCTAGGCCTGAGAAGCATCCTCTGTTCACTGGAGGGGCTGTATGGCTCACTAGCTACACACCCAGAGGACCGTGTTGATCAAAGGTGTTGGTGATTAAGGATCACTAGGCTTTTTTTTTTTTTTTTTTTTTTTTTTT
>PVLD010023001.1:0-28236 GCA_004027595.1 Dinomys branickii | reverse complement strand
TCTTATCTATAATTTGGTATTTCCTTTAATGTTTTTGTGTTAACTAATGTGAAGATAACTATGTAATACAACATCCAGTTCTAATTCCCTACTATATTCTGTATAACTTTGTATTTTCTGTATTGTTTATGGCTTTTCTGGTTCATATGTCTCCATTCTTTTGTCTTTAAAATAAAATTTAAAAAAAAGAAAAAAAAATGCTGGATGCCATCAGGTCAGCACTATCAGCTTCTGGTCTGTGTTGCTGGCCGTCACCATGTGATGCTGGCTTACGCTGGAGCCCACTGACTGACTCTGCTGGGTGCTTATCACTGGACCTCTTCCAGGCTCTGGTGTTTACGGCTCCCTTTACTCTGTCCGTGCTACTCCGGGTAAGAGTGCCAAGTAGATTTACAGGGTCTTCCTAGCTCACACTACCCAAAATAAATCATGAGCAGGTTTTAACAGGACCTGTGCAGCATCACCAAGGGGTCAGTACACATCAGAAGGGGCCTTCTTAGACTAATCTAAAAAGTGTGAGGAGAGCGCTGCTCATATAGCAGCTACAGGCCTGTGATTGGTCCATGTGTAGGCTTCTGATTGGTTCAAATTTGGCCCGCTGGATTGGTCCAGGTGCAGGCAGGCCTGTGATGGTCCAAGTGGCTATAGCACATCTAGGACCAATGTGGCTGTCATGGTGACAGTTCGACAAAATATTAGGGAGTTGCAAATTGTTTGATTAATAACTTTCATCTCCATGAAAAATGGTGGAGTTAAAACAGGAAATCTTCAGGAAGCTATGTTCATCACAGCTTACTGAGGCTTGGGAAGGTTGGGGGGCATTAACAATGGGCCCCGATTCTGCCTGCCATGATCTTAGCCATTTTAGGGCCAAGCATCTGGAGTGGTGAGAGCTGGGGAAAAGTGGCCCTATCAAGGGTTGAACTGCATTTCCTTTCAGAGTGACCCAGAGAGTGGCTGTGAAGGGTGGCATGAGGACACTGAGGCAAGAGGCAAGTTCATTCTCTGGGGCCCAAGGGACAGCAAAGGGAAGTGAGGTGATGGACAGAACAGCTGTGGGCCAGACCACACCTCCTTCTCTGCCCAGCGCAGGCAAAGGTGGAGAGCTGGGCACTTCTGTTCTGAATCCGTGCTTAGGTGATCCCTATTTTCAGTACCTCCATCCATCAGGTAAACCACACAGACCCGCAGAAGTGCTAGTCAGAAGGTGGTGGTAGAAAAGGGAGATGTATTTCGGTTTCTAAAAGGGTCCAACTGCAGAGAGGGGTCTGGTTTTCCTTTTGTGCTGATTGCCTTCCCAGAACTTGGGACTCCACCCTGCCTGAGCACTGTCTCCTGACTTCTCTGACTGTTGATGGATAAAACTCACAGCTGCCCTCCCCGCTAGTGGAGCTTTGGCGCCACTTTACCCTGGAGGCTATAAGCTGCCCGGTTAACCTCACACTCTTGGCTGATGGCCGTAAGAGGTGCCTGGTCTTGAGGTTGGGCAACTGTGGGGCTGCTTGTCCTCCAGAGCTTTCCTGAGGATGGGGGTGGATTGAGGTGGCTCGCCTGCTGAGACTGCAACCTTGCTCAGCTTCTCACCTCCTGCATTCTCTGCTCCCCTTACTCGTCTAACAATGATTCCAATAAGACATCTGAATAATAACCTTCTCAGATTCTTTTAGCAAGCCTGATTTTTAAAAAAAGTCATGTAAAATAAAAACTGACAGTGAATTTTATTTTTTATTTAGTTTTGGTACTAGGAATTGAACTCAGGACCTTGTGCTTGCCAGGCAGCTATATCCCTGGTCCTTGATGGTGAATTTTAGTGAGTGATGTTAATCTCAGAAAAGTTATTTGCATTAAAAAAAAAACTTATTGGGCTGGAGGTGTAGCTCAGTGGTACTGTGAGGTAAGCAGAGTACTTGCCTAGGTTTGATCCCTGGTACTCCGAAACATAAAGTAATTGTCACGGTTTGTGTCTAGATGTCCGTCCCCCCCCCCGAAAGCCTCATGCAGTCATGCAGTGGGCTTCTAGACTTTATGGTAGATTCATGGTCCAATGCTGGGATTAGATTATGGGTGTGAATGCTACACCTGCCCTGGAGCGGGTAGTCTGCATACCATATAAGGGAAGGAAAGAGGCTTGCTCTCTGTGGTTCCCACTCTTTCACCTTTGCTGTTTTCCACCACCATGAACTGTTGCCCTGTGCCCTGTGCCACCCTGCCTTAGAGCCAGCTGAGTATGGACTGAAGCCTCCATAAACTGTGACCTAAATAAACTTTTCCTTCCTTAATTTCGGGCATCAGGTATTTTGTCTCAGCAACAGGAGAAAAAGTAACTAAGACAGTAACCCACTCCATAGGTTTTGGTCATTTACAATAACTAAAGTTTTTCTTTCTTTCTTTTTTCTCCTTCCCTCTTTCTTTCTTTTCTTTCCTTCCTTTCTCTCTCTCCCTCTCCCCCTCCCTCCCTTCTTCCCTCCCTCTCTCTCTCTTTGCCTTTTAAATCTCACTTCCTTAGAGTAGTGCACTCCTTAAAAACCTTGGTTAGGTAAAGTCTAGGTTGAACATGTGAATATCACTTATTTAAAGTGGAATCATTTGTGTTCTGGAGCTCCAAAAACAATATCTATACTTTTTAAATCAGTAAATTAAAAAAATCAGTAAATTCCTCTGAAATGGTCCACTTTATGGTCAATCAAAAAGCAGGGATCTAAGTAAAATGGTCAGTCAAGAGTTAACAGGAGCAGATCATGGCAATCTCCCTCATTAATGTGGTTGATGATTTTGTTTCTTAGTATACATTTACCCAGAAAGAACACACATACTGTAATTCAGTTTTTTTTTTTTTTTTTTTTGCGGTACTGGGGATCGAACTCAGGACCCTGCGCTTGCTAGGCAAGTGCTTATTCCACTGAGCTATATCCCCAGCCCCTGTAATTCAGTTTTTACTGTAAAAAAAGACCAACAAAATAAATTAATGAGAGCAATGCAAATAATGCCACAGATGATAACAGCGTATTATTGAGCCGTAGCTCCTGGGAAGGAGAGGAAAGGCAGCCTTTCTCTACAGGAGCGTCTCTTCCTAGAGTAACGGAGGAAAGCTTTCCATACCGACAGAGGCTCCAAAGGGAGCTGTTCTGAAAATCACTGTAATCCAAATGGGTATTCCTTGTGGCGTGGCTGTACAATCTGATGTTTACCAACAGTAATGTCTGTGTGTGACCAAATACAGCTATACCCTATACCTGCTGTAACTTAATTTAAATGGCAAACCTGTCTCTGTAATGTTTACCTGACCTACCTGATCTCCTGAAACAGAGGAGATGCTTAAAAAACTGCCGTCTGCTTGAAAAGATCTTTTAAAAAGTTGGCTGTTGAAAGTTACAGGGAAAAAAAAGAACAGAGCCTCACACATTTGGCAGTGGGGAAATGGTGTAACTGGGGATAAGCAATCATTCTCTTAGCAGAGGTACAAGAAATAGTCCCTGGTCAGTTTTGGGAAGAAAAATCCCAGCCATCTGAAAGTCTGTTTACTAAAGAGACACACAACATTCCTGGATTCTCTCCACTGTTGGCTGGGTGGGCAGGGAGAAGTGAAAGACACCAATCTCTCATTCAGGTGGGACTTCATGCTTGTCCAGAGTGTGCCAGGGCTGACTTCCTCCTGTACCACAGAAGTGGAACTGTAGGAACCTAAGCAGGGGTGGCTTGGAAAGGTTCTCCATTCAGAGCTTGAAGGGTATTCCCAAGTCAGATCCCTACCTCAGCCACAACAGGCTGCCCTCGGATCAGGTGAGGGGCAGGCTCTTGGTTCTGCCACTCTGCTCTTGGTCTGGTGCATCTTCCTCCTTCTGCTCCAACTTGAAGTTCTGTGAATAAGGTCACAGGTGAGGCCTGGCCCCACATTTGCCCAACAGTAGGTTTGATCCACTTAGAGGTGGCAAAGGAAGGCAAAGCCCACCAGATTTGGTTATATTCCACATCTCTGAAGTGAATGCCTGCTTCTTCTACCCCACCCTAAATTGGATCCCACCTACCTCGAGCTCCTCCAAAACCTCATCCATGAAGTCCTGGGAATTCTGTTTGTAAGACACAGCTAATCGAATTGCATCATTGAAGAGCTGGGGGTTAGATGGAGATTATGACAGCAGGGAGGAGGGCCTTGGGTCCCCCTAAAACTGGCAAGCTCATCCTTGGGTTTACCTTCTCCTCATTAACCTGATCCCATGCACAGTAGATTTCTCTCTCATCAAACCCAAGCCCTCCCCTGGCATACACCCACTTCCTGTCCTCCCCATCCCGTCCCTTCATAGCCTCTCTGTCACTGTACTACCTCGCAGACTACCTCTGAAATTGACCATTACCTTCACAACGTTGGTACCATCAGCAGCTGAGACAAAGTACAGGGGCAGGGAGAATTTCTTGGCAAAGTTGAAGCTCTTTTGGGTCACTTGTAGGTCTGCTGTAGAGAGAAGTAGGACACTGGCCTGTTCATCCAGGGAAAAGGAGAGGGGTTTGGAGGGAGGGTTAGTGGAGACCCCATGCCAGAAAGAGGAGTGGACACAACTGGGGAACATGTCCTCAGAAGAGTTAACAGGGATCCGTGTCTTGGAAGGTGGGCCGGTTGGCTTAGCTGAATCTTTACTGGGGAAGGAGCATCTCCAGGAGGACAAATACTGAAAGTTGCCCATGACAGGGAGGGAGGAGGAAATGTGTGCAGCAGGTCCCCACAAATCACTTCACCCAGATGCAGGGATGGCCCTACCATCAATTTTGTTGGCTACCACGACGCATGGGATCCCTGGCCTGAACTCTCGAAGCTCTGCATACCAGGTGCTCAGGTTTTTATAGGTGACTTTCCTCTGTACATCGAAGACCTGCAAAGGGTGAAGACAGACGGCGTGGGTGTGTCAGTGTCTCTGCATGCCACCACATAGGTGAATTACACACCCAGGCAGGTGAATGTGAGCACATGACACGAGCTAGCAACTCAGACCAGCAACCTAAGAAGAGGGTCCAAGAGGAACTAATGGACATACCACATACAGGTCACTCTTTAGAAAAGAGGCAAGCTCAAATACAAAATGCCAGTGCAGGAAAGAAATGAAAATGGCTAAAACATACTTCCTTGTTCCTGAGGGGTCAGGAACAGGCCCTACTAGATGGCCCCTTGGGCCTTGCTACATCATTCTCTTTTGTGTAGTACTCTTAGTTGTAAGTATTAAAACTTTGCAAACTCTCAGAGCTTCAGGACTTAAGAGACTGTGGAGAGGTCAGATGATGAGCCCTGCAAAGGGGTCACGATGGAAGACTCCTGTCTCTTCACTGTGCCTTCCAGCTGGTGAGTGCCTGTAGATAGCACTTGTTTTTTTCCACCCTAGCACCTTGCCTGTGCATACCACAGGCAGAATCCATGTGCCGGAAGTGGTCAGAGTGCTGCGGGTGCACTCAGGAAAGAACAATCTTAATGACAAAACATCAGAGGAGGCTGCATGGGGCTGGTTGCATATACACAAGGCTTGAAAAATGAGAAGGATTTCGTTTCCCCTCACTGCTGTCCCTTACAGATAAGATGATGCCCACTCAGGGCCACGGTAAGCTTGAGTATACTACAGGCAATCACAAGTTGGAGGTAGGCTACGAAGAGCCAAGGCAGACTTTACATACCAATAACGATGGCAACATATCCACCCTGAGAGCAGCACCTGCTCACTCCTTTTGTGACTACAGCCACAGTGAAACCATGTGACTGCCAGGACCAGCCACAGCAAGAGTGTGACTCCCACCCGGTTCTCCTTGGGTGCTCCTTCTTAGGATCTAGAAGCCATTCTGGGAGCACGCTCACATCAACCCACAGACAATGTGCACAGAGATGCATGCAGCAAGACCTGCTGATGGCCCACCCAGCTGGGTGTGTGCAGAGGCCAGTACCCAGCCTGAGGTTCTTCTCAGCTGAGGTCCCAGACCTTGGGGATTCCTGACCCAGCAGAAAATGGTTGTTCTGTGTCACTAGGCTTTGAGTTTTGTGTGACTGCAAATGCTTGTTCTAGGAAGTCTGAATGCCTGAGGTTTTCATTTGATGACAGTTGGTAGGGCTCACAACTCAGAAAACCAGTCTATTGGGCTGGAGGTGCTCCTCAGTGATAGGCTGAGGCTAAGCCCTGGGTTCAACCCCCAGTCCAAAAAAAAAGAGAGAAAAAAAAGACCCAAACCAATCTATTATTCCTGTGTTACAGATGGCTCACATTTATGAAAATATTTATGAGGACCCAAAGAGAAAACATTCCTCTTCCATGTCGAGAGTGCAAATCTGAGAACTGGGTCAGGCATTCAGAAGCAGGAGCTCCGAGAGGACATGGAAAGGAGGGTGGGATGGTCTGAATGAAAAAGGCCCTTAGGAAGCAGCAGGCAGGACTGGAGGGGGTCCCCGAGAGCTCCTCGGAGTGCTGCGCTCGGTTAGGGAGGGGCCGCGGCTCCGTCTCAGCCGGGTTTTCCTCTTGAGCATTATGTGCGGCCCCGAGCTTGTCACACTCCCTGTGTAGTTCTTCACCTTTCCTTTGCCCTTCCTCCTTGGCTTGTCCTCACGTAAAAGCTTTCGGGAGCATGCGGGTTTGAAGCATCCCTGCTAGTCCTCATCCCCTCTTCCAGAGCGCCCCGCTTGGTTAGGAGGACCAAGGACTGCTGAACCACTTGTCTCCTCCCCCTCAGGCCGCACTTGCCCAGCACCTCTGTCCACCTCCCAGCTGGTTTCGTACCATGATGCAGGCGTGGGCCTTGTGGTAGTAGGAGGCATGCACGCTCTGGAACCGCTCCTGGCCTGCCGTATCCCAAAAGTCTGCAACACGAACACAGCTCTAATTGCCTGATTAGGTTGGAGGGTAAAGATCCACATGTCCCAAGAATTTCTGAGCATGTCTCTCTGTATAGAAGCAAGATACACATGTGGTGCTGCCATAACATGTGAGTACACGCTGGGAGCATGTCCTCAGGACAGAGTGCCTGGGGGTGCTCTGAGAGATATGTTGTGCTGATGCGTAAGGGAGGACCCAGGGCCAGGGCCTGGTGGGGAGCACAGTGCAGACTAGTCAGCAGGTCCCCTCATCCCTATACTCAAGATGCAGGACTTCTGCGTACGGTAACCACAGATACGATGGGCAGTCCGGCAAGGATGTGTGGCCTGACCAAGGTTGTTGGCCAGGGTTGTGACCTCACACACGGTCAAGCCCAGTGAGGGAGACAGTGAGCTGGCTGCATTTGCTGTTTCTTTACAGTGGTTGAATGAGAAACTCTGGAATAAGATACTGCCTTGTCCAAGCACTCTGCTCTAGAGCACACTCTAGCAGGGCAGTCTCTCAGAGTTTACTCATTTTCTTTCTTCTTTGCTTTTTCTGAGACGTGGCCTTATTATGTAGTTCAGGCCAGCCTTGAATTTGCTACACAGCCGAGGCTGACCTCAAACTTGCAATCCTCCTATGAGTCTCCCAAGTGTAGGGATTAAGGCATGTGCCACTGTGTTCGGTAAGCTTTTCAATACTGCCCTATGCACTGGCCCTCGTTATCGCACTGGGTCTGCCTTCTGTTCCCTGGCACCAGCTCCCCCTTTTCCACCCTCCTGATTCCACTCCAAGGACCCTCCTGATTTTCTTCCCCTTGAGGCCAAGTGTGGCCTCCGGCCGCGCTGCGCACCTACGAGGATGGTCTTGCCGTCCACGGTGGCTGTGTGCTTGTAGAGAGTCAGGGCATATGTGGACAGCTGCTGTGGCTGACTATACCCAGGTTAAGGAGTGAAATGAATAAAAGGGAAGTTAAGAAGGCATGGATGCAGCTTTTGTAAGATGAAAAGGAAATCCTATGCTAGGTAGCACCATGACTGTTCCACGGAAAGTATCTCCCACAGGTCAGAAAGCTGATAAGCTGACAGCTGATAAGCTGTTTAGAAACCGGTATTACCTCAAAGTCCAAGGGGTAATCAGTCTCTTGAAGCTGACAGACCTCAGCCCTGGGGTGCCAGGGCAAGAAGCAGCAGGCTCTATGGGCTTTCTTACCCGCAGTTTTCAGTGCCCCATCAGGGAAGCTTTTAAAAAGTCTCCCGGTTAGGTGGGCATGTTGTTGCACACCAGTGATCCCAGCTATGTGGGAGGCTGAGGCAATAACATCTCAAGTTTGAGGCTAGCCCGGGCAACTTACAAGACCCTTTCATAATAAAATTGAAAGGGCTGGGGATGTCGCTCAGTGGTAAAGCATTTACATGTGTGAGGCCCAGGGCTCAATCCTCAGCACCATAAAAACAAACAAGCAAGCAGCAAAAGATCCAAAACTCAGTTGCAGGAAGAGCCTCATTTCAAACTTGTACAATACAATTACTTATGGGAGGAGGGAGACGTAGTAACTCGTATTTTATAAAGTTTATTCATATAAGAGACCTTTAAAAGTCATATTTAGGGGCTTGTTCTTTGAGGTTACAGATTAGGTGACTTGCCCAAGTCATAGATATGAAGAAAGAGGATTTGAATTCAGGCATTTAAGACAGACAAGGTGTTCTTAGCCATTCCTGGTACTCTCCTAATATAAGAGAAACTCCAATATGAGTAAGCTCCAAAACAGCAGCGACTGTGTGATGTCATGTGGGTCCACTGGTGAGAAGACTGTAAAGGCAACCTGTACATTCATTTACCCGTTGCTCCTTCCAGGGCTGCTGGTGCAAAGGGGTGGGCAATATTGTGAGTGCATGCATATGGGAGGAGCCACATGAACCAGGGTCATCTCAAGCATTGAAGGATACAATCCGTCCATGAGAAATCTCTCCATAAGCCTGTAAGGGAATATACAAGGTCAGGGGGCACCCCTATCTCCTCTTTACCCCTACTTTAACAGGCTCTGGCTGACAATATGGAAGTCATAGACCAATTTCCAGCCAGTTTCTAGGTCAAGTCCCCAACCTGAAAATCATCATTACCAGCTTCTCCTAGCAAAAACACTTGTTACTATGAACACACAGACCAGCCCAGGTAGGGATTTCAGATCCATTATTTTTACCTCAGCACATTTTAGCACATGTAATTACTTCTGTTTTATACATGGGGAACCTTAGGCCAGGCGGGCTGTACCCTCCACATGAGAGCCATTCCGTAGGTCCTCAGGGCTTTGCTCACAATGTCGCCTAAGCAGTGAGATTGCCTCTGACAACTCTGTAATATGGAAATAGTTCTACCCATCACATACTCCTTCATCTCTCTCTGCACCGAACATAACAGGTATTTAACTTTACTGTCTCTCTGCTGGGATGGGATGTATATCAGAACAGTTGTCAAATTAGCAGTTTACTGCTGTATCCCCACAGCGTAGGGTAGTGCAAAGATGCATAGTGCTTAGTAATAAATGTGAATGTGAGCAAAGCTAGCAAGCTTAATTTAGCACATACCCTCAAACCCAAGGATATCCCCGAATCCTTTTTTAGCTTTCACAAACACTGACCACCAATCAGGCCATATAATAGACCTAAAAAATCAAAACCCCAAACAATATTCCTCACCAAACACCTGCCTCATCATGCCTTCCTCAAAAAGCTTATCAGGAGGTAAAAGATCCAAACCAGGTTTTAACACCCCTGTAGTTTAAAACTAAAATATAGTAAAATATGTAACAGCACTTGTAAGTAACTTGTTAGAAAAGAATTCCTGAACTTTAGAACAAAAGAAATTCCCCAATATAGAATATAGAGTGGATTAATTGAGGTCATTAGCTTCCTGTACATGGCACGTCTTTATTCTGCTTCTTTCCCTTCTGCTTCTCTTTACCCCTCCTGCTCTTTCCCTTGGACCACTTCCCTATTGCAAGAGATTCAGCTCTGAATCCCTTCTATCCATCCTTCACTGTTCTCTTTGTACTCTGCCTGACTCAAATGAGAGATACCGTATGGTATTTAAGCTTGTGTGTCTGGTTTATTTCATCCAACCATTATATTTTCAGAGCTAAGATCAATATCAACAAGAGGGTCAGGTGTGGTGGCACATGTCTGTAATTCCAGCACTTGGGAGGCTGAGGCAGGAGGGTTGTTGCGAGTTTGAGACCACCCTGGGCTACAAAGTGAGTTCAAGGCCAGCCTGAAATGCATAGCGAAATCTCGTCTCAAAAAGACAAAAAAAAAAAAAAAAATCCCAAAAAACAAAAAACCCTAAAACAAACAAACAAAAAACAAACCCGAAAAGAATGAAAAATGGGATAGGGGAATGTTGTGGCGGGGGGGGGGGAGGTTAAACAAAACAAAATAAAGTTGTGGTATGTACATACAACCACTTCCCAAAATGACTGTAAACTGCATAAATTGCAAACATGCACTAATAAAAAAATAATTAAAAAAAGAATATAGACTAGAAAAAAAAGAAAGAGACGCAAGTACTTGTGGGTCTATAAAATGACATTGTTTTCGCTGAAATCTCAGGAGGAAAAGAAACAAAGGATCAGGCTGAAAAACTGAAGAAACTTATCCTAAAATCTTCCCAAACGTTACAGAGTCAAGAAAATGACTTTGTGTGATTCTGTGTAAATCATAGAAGAAAAACTTGAAGAAATTTATACACAAACACAGCATGGTTACTTCCTAGATGCTAAAGGCAAAGAAAAACCTTTGGAAGCAATCAGAGAGAAGCAAAGCTGTACCTATAGGGGAAAAACCATTTGAATGACAGAAGCCATAAAGAAGTATTTCTCAAGTACTGAAAGAGAGGAACTGCCAATCCAGTACCCCAAATCCAGTGAAATTCTAGAGAATAAAGGAGACTTAGAGGTCTTTTCTCATATAAAGGAAAAAGAAGATAATTTGTTTCCAGTAGATGATCCTTAAAGAATGGCTAAAGGGAATCTTGGAAACAGAAAGGTAATAAAAAAAAGAAGGAATCTTGGAATTTCAGCAGGGAAAAAAAGAAGAGGGTTAGGAAAAAGGTATCAGAAAATACATTTTTTTCCTGCCTTTTAAAAATTTCAAATTATTTTATATGGTTAAAGCAAGAATTATAACATCTGGTGAGCATTCTCAATTATGTAGAGGGAATATTTAAGACAATTAAACAGGGGAAGGTAAAGGTGTAGAAAAAGAGGTAAGGTGTATACATTTTACTCCAACTGGTGTCAACTTTTCAGCAGACTGAAAAGTTATATATATATAACATAATACTTAGAACAACGAGTATAAGAGGTATATAAAAAGGTATCATCAACAATAATACAAATAAATAAAAATTGAATTAAAAAACTGTTTAAATCACCCATACAAAGGCAGGGGAAAAAAATCTAAAATAAAAAACAAAAAACCCTAAGTGGTACACTTAAGCCCCGGCAAATCAATAATTACAGTTAATTATTATTCCTGGTAGTTACAAATTCCTCTCCTCAAATATTGTATTCATGACACTGAGCTGTTGCTCTTGGGAGAAACATAGATCTAGGTTCTGTGAACCTGGTCACATTTTTAACAACTGATCAATACATATCCTTGTTGAAAAGTATTTGCTTTAAATTTTTAATGGAATTTTAGCCAAATAACTCCTTGATACTTCTTTGACCAGAAATTTGCTGGTGAACACTGACAAAGTTATTGACTTTTTCTGTGGTAGAATTTAAAAAAATATAATGGGACTAGACTTTGATTAAAATAACATCTGAATATTTTATGCACACACACATATACGCCTTGTTTATGTGTATATGTGTTTAAAAATACATCACTTACTATATATTGACTTAATAACATTGGTTTTATAGCCAATAATACTATAATTCATTCCTGCACATAGCTTATCTAACATACGCATTTCTCCCTAAGGTGTACCACAGTCCTCTACAAACTGTGTATAACATACAAACAACTTTCCACACATAAACTTGCCAAGTTAGACAAAATGGGCAATCTCTCCAAAACACAAACTATCAAAAGCCAACCCAATAAGCAATAGATCATTTAAATTGCTGTGTAATTATTAAGGACTTTGATTTCACAAAGAATCTCCAAAGAGAATTCTTCAGGCCCAGCCAGTTTCAGGAGAGAATTTTAGCAAACGTGTAAACAACAACAGCAATTTTACACAGTTTCTTGCAGAAAAATAAAACAGGAGGGAATATTTTCCAATTCAGGCCAGTTAATCTTGATATCAAGACCAGACAAAGACAGTATAAACAAATAAACAAAAGAAAAAATGGTAGATAAATATAGCTGTATAAGTTATTAACAAAATTATTAGCAAATAGAATTCAGCAATATATATAAGATGTTATATGCTATGACCAAATGTTTGTTTCAGGGATGGTTTAATATTTGAAAATCAGTGTGACTCACTGTATTAATAAGCTAAAAAAGAAAATTCATATGATCATATCAATTGATGCAGAAAACATATCTGAAAAAAATTCAATGCTCATTCATTCATGATAAAAATCCTTTAAAAAGAAATAGAGGGGAACTTTGTCCACTTGATAAAAAGCCTCTAAAAAAATCCCATAGCTAACATCATACTTCATGGTGACAGATGAGATGTGTTCCTCTGAGGTCATGAACAAGGCTCAAGTGTGTGCTCTCACTACTCTTACTTAACACAGTGCTAGAAATTCCAGCCAGTGTGATAAGGCAAGAAAAGGAAATAAAAGGCATACAGATCAGAAAAGAAGAAGTACCACTGTCCTTATTTGCAGATGTCACAATAATTTATACAGGATATTCAAAGGAATCTACAAAATAAAGATTTCTAGAACTACTGAGTTCACTAAGGCCACAGGTTATAAGAGCAACATATAAAAACCAAGTGTATTTCTAAACCCTGACAATGAACACATGTACACTGAAATTAAAAACACCATTAAATCATTAAAAATGAAATATCTACGTGTAAATTTAACAAAACATTTATAGGAAATGTAAGGTAAAACTGCAAAAGACTGATGAAAGAAACTATATAAATATAAATTCATAGGAGATTCAATCTGTCAAGATATAAAGCTATACACACATAAGCACCTAAAAACAGAGCCACAAAAGTCTAGAAAGCAAACACTGATGTAACTGAAGGGAGAAAAGATAGTTCTAGAATATTTAGAGATGTCAATATCCCATTTTCAATAATAGGTAGAACAATTACAGAGATTAACCAGGACTTGTTCACAGGACTTGAACACTAAACAACCAATTAGATCTACCCAATATAGAACACTCTACAAAAAACAGTTTTTTCAAGTGAATATGGAATATTTCCAAGTAGACCATGTTAGGTCACAAAACAAATCCTATTCAAAGATTCAGGATGGGCATGGTGGCGCAAGCCTGTAATCTCAGCACTTGGGAAGCTGAGGCAGGAGGATTGGCCCAAGTTTGAGGCCAGGTAGGGTACAGACTCAGTTCAAGACCAGCCTGAAGTAGAAGTGAGACCCTGTCTCAACTCCCCACCAAAATATTCAAATTATATAGATGTATCTTTAAAATTTTTTTTGTAATAGGATCCTGTCAGCCTGCTCAGGATGGTCTCAAACTTGTAGGCTCAAGTAATTCTTCCACTTTGATCCCCTGAGTAGTTGGGACAACAGGTGTGTACCACCTCACCCAGGTCAAAGTAACTTTTTCAATGACAATGGAATGGAACTGGAAATCAATACCAGAAAGAAAACTGTAAATTCACAAGTGTGTAGAAATTAAAGTACATACTTTTTAACAACCAATGGAACAGGAAAAAAATTACAAGGGAAATTAGAATATACTTTGAAATGAATAAAAATATAGATACAATATACTAAAACTTATTAGATGAAGCAAAATAAGTGTTAAGAGGGAGATGTAATGTACAACTGTGAATACATACATTAAAAATGAAGAAAGCTATTAAATCAATGCCCTACCTGCGCTGTCTAATGCACCATTTGACAGAGAGCAAATTAAACCCAGCACTAGCAGAAGAAACAAAATAGTAAAGATCAAAGTGGAAGGCCAGGAGCAGTGGCACACAGCGATAATCCTAGCTACTCAAGAGGATAAAACAGGAGAATCACAAGTAAAGCCTCGGCAATCTAGTGACACTGTGTCTCAAAACAAACAAACACACAAGCAAAAACAAAAAAACAAACAAAAAAGAAGAAGAAGAAGGAGAAGGTGGGGGTGCTGGGGACCCGGCCCAGTGCTCCTTGGCTCCTGGGTTCATTCACCAGTATTTCTTGCCCCTCAAAAAGATTAGAGGTAAACAACATAGAAAAACCATAGAGAAAAATCAATGAAATCAAAAGTTGGTTCTCTGGAAACAACAAAATTAACAAGCATTTAGCTATACTGTCTAGGAAAAAAGAGGAAAGGTAAAAAATGTCAAAATCAGAATGGAAACTGGAGACACATTGTGTTCCCTGTGCCTTTAGCATCATTTAAGAAATCATTCCAAATCCAAAGTCATGAAGATTTTCTTTGTTTATTTTCTAAGACTTTCATATTCTTAGTTACCACTTCACATCCATTGTAATGGCTTTTACTACAAAAATGAAAAACAAGGGTTGGTGAGGTACCGAAGCAACTGGAAGACTTGTGCATCATTAGTGAGCTGTAAAATGGTACAGCAACTGTGGCAAACAACTTGTGGGTTCTTCAGAAAGTTAAACAGAATTACCATATGACCCAGCAATTTCACTCGTAGCTATATAGCCAAAAAACCTGAATACAGAGATCCAAACAGATACTTGTTTAGCAGCATTCCCAGCAGCACTACTTACAATATTCAAAAAGTGGAAACAAGATGTGGTCCATCAAGAGATGAATGGAGAAGGAAAAACTGGTGTATATAAACAATGGAATATTATTCAGTCAAAAGAATGACTGAAGTTCTGGTGCTTCACACAACACACATCCACCCTGAAAGCGTTATGCCAAGTGAACTAAGCCAGCGGCATGCTTATAAGTGGGAGCAAGGGTAGGGTTCTTAGCTACTTTGAACAGAGTCTGACTTTGATAGTGTTCAACACTTGGGCAGTGGATCCCTAAAAACGTAGCTGGCTCAGATGTTGTTAGGACGTCTCCTCTTAACAGTTTCCACCGCAGGAAGGCAGCACACGTGAGAAGGAAGGAAGAGCCCTCTCTAGGAGGCAAAGCCCAGTCATTGGATGTCTGCTACGGAAGGTGGGAAACTATGTCATCAGGGCCCACTTCCAGGGCAGCCCTGGAGTCCTAATAGAGAAAATGAGGTTGAGAAGGGTGAATGTGCTACGTAAGAAAAAACGGCATCCTGAAGAAAGCCTGCTGACTGGCGCTGCCACTACCATAAATCTCTAAATTAGAAGGAGGCCCCAATACCACCCCCTGGAACCAAGGCTGCAGAGCAACAGAGAGCCCCAGATATGCTGAAGACAGGCTTTAGTTTGCCTCTTGATGAGAGTTTTCTCCCAACTGAGTTTAGATTTATAAGTTAGAGACACTAAAAACTGGCACAGAATTCTTGAGGCCCAGTGAAACTGAGCCAAGGTTCTTATGCACTCATCTTCCTTCACATCGTGATCTTTGTCTCTGGGACAATATTTTGCGTGAGATATTGCTTGGGGCTGGGACTACTTTGTTTCCTAAATGTCATAGATACCGGTGCTGTGATAACCTCTGGTGACCTGTTCATTACTTAGACTCTTATTTTTGTTATTATTTCAAGTGAGGCTGAAGCTGAATGTTGGGTAGCACTAACTTAGCAGGCAGGCCTCATTGGCCTGCCAGTCTGCTCCCTAGATGCCTGCCAATCCTGTTCTCTTTTAGTTTCCTGTGGACTCCAGTGGGAACAAAAGGACTGTTATTTATTGTGTGATTGTCTCAGACTACAATACCTACCCTTATTTCTATTGTACAGGATTTTGCTGAGGAGGTCAGAGCAACTGAAAATCCTAAAGTAGACCTACAGTGTGTGAATGTGGGGTGGGGAAGAGAAAAAAGAATGTAAATTTATGAAGATGGCCTAAAATCAGCAATGTTCCTAGAGAAATATTCATAGCTACACAATTCCAAGGTAGACGATGTGATGGACCAGGAGTTACCGGGAGGTAAGACTAAACCAGACATCTAGACGGAGTGACTCTACATTCATCCTGTGGAGACAGAGATGAGCATGTGCTCTCACCAGCCCCAGACAGGTGAGGAAGCAGGATGCCTCATACAGACAAGCTGCCAGCACTCCAAGGCCTCTCTTCAGCTCTCAAGGTAGGGTCCTACACCTGGTTAGGTAGGCACTGAAGTTAGAAGAATAAGCCAATTGTTATAATTATTACAGTTAATTATAATCACTATCTACACTTAGCATCTTAGTGAGTTTCACAAGAAAGTATCAATACCAGCCTTGTTCAACCCATCACTTTCTTCTCTCCTTTCCCACTGGCGCACGCCCTGCAGTTCGTGATCCCATCACTACACACAGGAGGACCACAGTTCTCAACTCCTTGCTCTGGACTATTGGAGCTATCTCCAGGACAACCTGCCCCACAGCTCATGAGAGGAGTCACAGAAAATGTTCCCGTGCTTTAGTCCTTGTGATCCATGCCCCACCCATTCAACACACACAGGTGCCGATGTGATCTCTCCGTTTTCCCACATGTGTCTGGGCTCCAGCCAAGACCCCTCCTGTACCACCCCATCGAAGCCACGCCCCTCCGTGCCTCTGGAGGACTTTTCTACCAACTCAGACCCGTTCTGTGCCTGATTATTCTCCTCTGTCCTCCCAACATACTTGGACTTGCCCACTGCACTGTCCCCCAGGCAGATGATCTTCACGCTGTCGTCAGCATCATACTTTTCTTGGTCCGGCTCAGAGGGTGTGGCTCTGTCCTCTGCCATTGGCTCCTAGCTGTAAGAGAAGCCCAGCCACTGGGTCTTGTCACTATCTGGGAAAGTCAAGAAGAGGCTGCTGTTGGAGGTCAGAAGTCCCTTCAATCTCTTCTTTCTTGCCCACTGCGCTGCTCCCCAGGCAGTTGGCCCTAGTAGACTAAGGGACACAGGCATAAGTTATATGTTAAACATGAATAGAATACTTTAGTCCTGCCGAACCAAATGCTGCTGCTCACATTCCTGGCTGTATGCTACCACCACCCAGTGTCAAAACCTATGTGCAACAGTATCTTTAGCCTTGTCCACGCCCCTTAACCCACATAAGACTGCAAACAGTCCCAGGAACGACGACCTAGCCAGTCTGCTGCAGTAAGGACTAAGACAGAGCTGTGTACTTGGGTGAGGGGCAGAAAACAACAACAGGTCCCCGAGGTTCCCTGGACCGCACATCTACTGCCTCTGCACAGGCAGGAACTGAGCCTTGCTTACTGCAGAACCCTCAGCCTCTGGCGCAGGGCCCGGGAAGTGGCACGTAAGGGCTCTGCCCCTTCCAGCCTGCAGATATGCGACCCATTCAAAAACCAAACCTGGCCTATCGCTCCACGTTCCAAGAACTTCAGTGGCTGTCGCTGTCGTCGCGACCCAGGGTGCAAACTCTCTTTCATTCGACAAACATTGCTAGGCACCCACCATGCCCAGGCAACGCGCTCCACACAACCGGAGTTTCGCTGGCTCCTGCCCTCCCTCCCCCAGGACCCACTGACAGTCTTGGAGAGGCGGATCCCACAGGCTGAGCTGCCCCATGGGCGGCTCCGTCCTCACGTGCAGTCGCGCGTCAGGGGTAGAAAGACCAGGGTTGCCACACACAGGACGGACCCCACAGGTCTCCCTCCACACTCCACTCCGCTTCTGGCCAGCTGCGTCCTCGCAGCTGCTACGCAACCACGGCAGGACCCTGGAAGGGGTGTCCTGCCGAAGGCCCGAAGGCCCCCGCCGGGACGCGGGCTGGCTAGCGCGGTGCCTGACAGGCGGATGTGCGGAACCTCCTCCGGGTCCTACCGGGTCCTACCGGGTCCACCTGGGCGTGCGTGTGCGTGTGTATGTGCGTCTGGGGTGGGGTCCTGACAGAGTTAGGTGCACGCGTCCTCTTCCTGTGGTGGTGGGGTAATCCCTTTTGGGAGGCGTGTTCATAATCTGCTTATAAAAACCAGGCAGCAACACTAGCCAGTCCCTCATCTTCAGTGCACTCCCTTCCACGTGTTTCATTAACAGGAGATACACTGAAGGCACAATCCACTCATCTCTTACGTTAGTTTTTATTGTTGTTGTTAGTGCTGGAACTTGAACCTAGGATGTTTTGCATACTGAACTGATGGAGACCACTACAAAGTGGCTCTGAGCAGGACTTGATATTAACCAGTTGGCTTTCATGTTTACTTGTGAGTTGTCCAAAGCCGAGGCACCTTGTCTGGAGATGGGCAGTGGACTCATGAGTGAGCCTGTGCGGGTCGCTGGTCACCGACGAGGCCTGGGAAGCTGCGACAGGATAAAGCCACAGCTGAGGGTGTTTGTCTCCAACCCCAGTTAACTACAAGGAGACTGCAGCTGGAGGCGCGCCACTCCTGCAATAAATGCCAGCCTAAAGATAAGGCAGTTCTCCTGATTGACATAATTCACTACTTGAGAAAATTCTCCCAAGGTCCGGCTCAGATTCGCGCATGTTCTTCAGTGTTCCCTTCCTTTGTTTGAAAACCAAATAAATACAGGCTGCCCACATAAGTTCTTCGTCTTAACCCAGAGAAATCTCAAATTCTGTTGATAGGGCAAGAGAAACCCCATTTTTCTCTGGTTTTAACTTCATGGTAAGAGAAGTCACCTAAAGTTCACCTAAGCTGTAGTTGACACCCCAACACTCCAGTCCCCTTGATTAGTTATAAACTTGCTTAAAAGCAGAGCAAATAAAACGGGAACAGAACAAACAGGACAGATTGGGAAGTAAGGTAAATGTTAAACTGCAATGGTCATTTGGATGTCAAACTTTTTGATAAATACGTGAGATTCTTGTAAGAGTCCCAAAATGAAGTAATGGTTACTATGGAAACCTAAAATGTACTTAAACTGAAGGTGAGACCCAGAGAGGGGCAGACATATTCTCTGGCTCCTGGCTAGAGATTGTCCTACAGCCGCCTAATAAAGCTTTGTTTGTTCCTGCCCTTTTGGCTTTCTTGTGAGTGCCTTTCTTTTTGAACTCACTTGCCATATCACTGTGAGAGGGTTGGCTCCCCCTGAAGCCCTGAAATCATTTTAATTGTCTCATTTATTTAATCCTTCGCAGTCCATTTGTTTGGGAGATTGTGGGCCTGATCAGCTTGCAATAACTAAGGGATACTATTAACCCAATACTGAACCCCACCCACCCCTCACAGTTATGTTAGGAATTCTGACATAGTTCTTATAAACATAGTTGCAATTTCTTACTTAGGGGTCATCTTTGCTTCTACCACTTATAGGTGCAGCTCTAATTCTAGGATCCACTGCTACAGGTAGGGAAAAATATTGAGATGATGTGGGAAAGAAAAAAAGCATAACCCTTATTCTTGCAAACTCATTCCTTGGAAAGTATCACCCAGTCATACCCTGAACTGTCCCCTCTCCCTCCTCTCTAGATCTACCAGCAGGACAGGAGTAGTGGGAGGGCCTCTCCAGCCCCGCTCATGCTGAGTGAGCGCACTTGTGAAGGGGTACAAGCCTGTCACCAGGTTTTGGGGTGCTGGAATCCCCTAGAGGTGGTTTCTGTGTTCTTTCTGTCCTGAGCAAATAACTGATCAAGACAAGTGCAAAAAGTAGCGAGGTTTTACATTTATTAAAGGTAGGAAAAGGAACAGGCTCTGCCAAATGAATTTGGGTCAAGTAGGAAAAAATACCTACAGTGTGAGGGTGGACTATTGTGAAAGAACACAGTAGGAAAGAGCTTAGTGTTGACGTTATAGGCAGCTGAGTTAGATAAAAATATTGTAGGCAGTCAGACAGGGCTGCACCCGGGAAGGAGCCAACATAAAAGATAAAACACCTGTGGGCCAGACCGCAAGACAAAGGGGGCTAAACAGGTGCAGCCACATACCCCCTGGGTGTAAATGTCAGAAATTGATAAATAAGTAACAACCACCTTCAAACAGCCAGGAAGTCCTTGACCCAACCCCTTATGGGAAAAGCCCAGCTCTGCATTCATGCCCACTTGCTACGTGACTCGCTTCCCCATTTGATCTCAGTTCATTCCGTCTTACCTGAATATTTATCCTGGCAGTCTTATTGGTGGACCATAGTTTTACCCCTTTCCCCTACCTTGGACCTGCCTCACCTCATGGTTTTTCCCTATAAAAGTCCCTAGAAAAGACAGAGTCAGGGGGTAACCCACTTGGGCACCCCTTCTGTCCCTCTCTTGGATAGAAGCTTTCTTTCTCTCAATAAATATATTTTGCTGTTAACCTCCATTGTTCCTAAAATTCATTCTTGAGTTTTAGAGAACATGAACTCGTCTGATATCGTTCAGGTTGGGAATTTTACTTTCCTGTATCACTGACTGTCTTTTTTTTTTTTTTTTTGAGGCAGAGTCTTGCTATGTAGTTCAGGCTGGCCTTGAACTTGTGATCCTCCTGCCTCAGCCTCCCAAGTGCTGGAATTATAGGCATAGGCCACTATGCTCTGTTTGACTGTCCTTTTTGTATCACCTACACATCAGGCTGACATGAGGTCTTGGCCATCCTATCAAAAACCTGCTGGAGTTTTCCTGAAAGGTTCATGTGCAGGTTTTTGGGAACCATTCTGAGTATGTGTCCTGAGATTTTTGTAATTAACAGATCACACCCACTTCCCCAGCCAATTTACCATGTACTAATCTCCTGTCTTAAGCCCATTCTTGAGGTTTGGTCCCCCCTACCCATTTTATTTTATTTAGTTTTTGGTACTGGGAGTCAAATTTTGGACCTTGTGCTTGCCAGACAGATGCTTATGCCACTGAGCTATGTTACCCCCATTTTAGACAGTTCATGTTTGAGTTGCCTGTTACACCATATTCCTGCTCTGGGGAGGGTATCTTGGACATTATAAGTTGAACATTGTATTCCTTGTCTGAAGAAATGGTAGTTGTCTTGGTTACTTTTCTCTGGTTGCTGAGACAAAATACCCAACGCACAAAATGAAGGAAGGAAAGGTTTATTTAGCTTACAGTTTGTGGAGGTTTCAGTCCATACTTGGCCGGCTCAGAGGCAGAGTGGCACAGGGCAGAGGGCAAACTGTTCATGGCAGCGGAGCACAGCAAAAACAACCACCAAAAGGGAGGAATGGCTGCCAAGCAGCCTCTTTCCTTCCCTTACATTGTAAACAGCCTCCCCCCACCCAGGGGGCGTGTAGCTCTCACACAGTCTCCATGCCCTCCTCTTCCACAGGGTCAGGATGTATACAAAGTAAGCACCTTGGCTTCCTGCTGAGTCGCTCAGCCAAACCTCTAGACTCCCCAAGTTGACACAATGTATAAACCATAACAGCAGTCTTCCATCCAAATATGTGTAACATCCATTCAAGTTCTAAGGCAACCTGAGCATAAAGAAAGCCCAGTTCAGAACTGTCTGTTCCCATTCATTTTTACCCCCAGGGACAACAGTATCAATCAAACCTGCCAAGTCTGTGCATGGCTTCCCCCCAGGGAAATCCACCTAGCCATAGACAGTCTCTATCCATCTTGTTAATATACAAAATAATCCTTAGTGCAAGAGGAGCATGTCTAGACTCACCCCACTTCTGCACTGATGTAGTACCCCAAGGCCACCAATTTTATGGACTCAGATGGCCACCTGAGGTAAGCACACAGGGATGTCAGCTTGTTGATCTAGACACCTTCCAAACCTGGGCGGGAACTCTTTTCAGGCATCACCATGTGCCACTTCAGTACACCCCCAAAGGTTTCCATAGGGGTAGGCCCTGTACAGGCACCTTTTAATAGGCAGGTTTCATTGTCTTACTTCCTGAAAGTGTGGCTAGGCCGCTGTATGTTGCTCATGAATCAGTAAGAACCCAAACAGGCTTTTACCACTGTTTAGTTTGTCCATCACTACTAGGAAAGCAGTATGTGTCCTTCCTCTCTCTCCCTCCCTTCCTCCTGCCCTTAACTGTCTCCAATCAGATCAGCATCCTACTAAAAGCTATGATGTCCCATCATATTGGAACTGTCACAAGCCCAGCATCTCTTTACAGGAGGGGGAATGTCCTGAGAGGATTAAATCTTACATCTTCACATACAGTTTCTGAGGTAGTTCTGGAAAAACAGCTTTCCCTATTGAAAAACACCATCAGTGTCACCCATATCCATTTCATTATGGTGTGGTTCTGGACACTGCAAAGATGATTGGTGTTTCTCAGGGTTAGAACTAGGAGTAAGGGTTAGAGTTAAGGTTTGTCAGGGTTCGGATTGGGAATGGGATTTGGATTAGGGGTTAGGGTTAGGGCTGGGGCTAGGGTTAGTGTCAGGGTTTGCTTAGGGCTTAGGGTTAGAGTTAGGATTAGGGGTTTTGTTAAGGTTTAACATTAGACATGGTTAGGGTTAGCCTTAGCCTAGGATGTTAGAGTGAGGGTTCTAGTTAGTGTTGTTTTGTCTGTTTTGGTTAGCATTAGGTATCTATTTATTTCCAGGCTTTGAGATTTCTAGTGTTTATTTCAGGAATAGGAGTTAAGGTTTAGGGTTAGTTATTTTAGGGTTTAGAGTCAGGTTTAGGGTTAGGGCTTAGATTCTGGTACAGTTTAGGGTTTATTTTTCAGATTCAGGTTAGGGTTAGGTTAAGGCTTGTTTTCATGTTAGGGTTGGGTTGTTTTGGGTTTAGCATAGCAGTTTAGGTTTGTGTTAGGATTCAACTTGGGGTTGGAGTTTGGGTTAAGGTTGGTATAGGGTTAGGGTTAGGGGTTGCGGTTAGCACTTTGGGTCAGGGTCAGGGTGATGTTTAAGGTGACTGTTAGAGGATTAAAATTTGAAAGTTTGTTTCTACTTTCAATTAATGTGGTATGGGTCCAAAATATTTGATCCATCAGTTTTTAGATAAAGACATGGGGCCAGGGATATAGCTCAGTGGCATAAGCACCTGCCTGGCAAGCGCAAGGTCCTGAGTTGGATGCCTGATACAAAAAAAAAAACAGGTAACGACGTGGGTATTAAGTTTCAGTTAGAATTTCCAAAATTATGACGCTGAATAATTTGGAAGTAGGATTGTTTTTGTTTTACTGAGAGGCCAGGAGGTGGCGCCCGTGTCCCGCTGAACTGAGCACCTCCTGCGCTGAGTCCTCACAGCCACCAGGGAGCGTGCACTCCCACCTTTCCGGGATGAACACAGCCTTTGCCGGGGGCTGGAGACCTAAATTCATGGGCAGGGCATACTTTAGTTTTCATATAATAAGTGAAGTGGTGCGTTGCCTTTCTGAACCTGGCTTATTTCATTTAACACAATGTCTTCCAGCCTTATCCATGTTGTTGAAAATGACAGAATTTCATTTCATGACTAAATTATATTCCATTGGTTGTATGTTCCACGTTTTCCTTATATGTTTGTATGCTCTTAGACATGTACGCTGATTCCTTATCTTGGTTATATTCCTTAAACATAGGTAGGAAGCTATCTCTTCAACATACGGATTTTCTTTCATGACAGGGAGTTCACACAGTGCTTGCTGCTGGACGTGAGTAGCCTGGCTGTTTTGTGGGCATGGTCTTGAAATGGCATCATGTAAACGTCAGCCTGCAGAAAGGAAGTCACTTATATGCTGGAGTAAACAGTCGTGTGAATGCCCCAGCAGCTCCCTACATGGGGCTCGTGACCTGGGAGCACTGAAGGATTCTCTAGCAGCAAAGAAACATGGCCTTTTGGGGGGAAACTGAAGGCACTACGTTTACCATTGCCTATGTGCAGAAGTCCTTCTCCGTTCCTAGGTGATCCCCGCTAGTGAGGCAGGACAGCAGGCACAGAATACTTCCCTTCCTCTTGTAAGTCTCTCCTGAGTCTCCTGCTCCACAGCTCGTCTGTCACATCTTCATGATACTCAACTCCTCCCTGTCAAAGTCTCCAGTTGCACGGCAGTTGTTAATTGGTCCTTTCTTATGGAAGGGAAGCACACTAGACACCTCTAGTCGTGTATCTGCAGACATCAACCTTGTGACTATATCTTAATATTACAAACATTAATATTTTTGTGTTTACCTTAAGTGGGATAAAGACTTCTAGGATTTCAGAAATGTACTTAAAAGAATGTAGACCTGTTTGCAAGTCTTGCACGTTGGATTTCCAGTTTAATTTTCAAATATAAGTACTTTTGTCAATTGTTGTCTGTTTTTGACACATTTGCCTGAACCTTCTCCTTGAAAGCTACAGCTAATCACCAGGACCCAAAGACTAGGTTTTTGCTGCTATAGTTTGGGTCATAATAAATGGCTGTGCAAGTAGAATCAGTGCTGGGTGAGAAGCTCCATGGGACACCTGATAGTCACCTCCTTGTAACTCATAGTGATGGAAACATTTCAAACCTGAAGTGAAAAATCAAATTTCAAAATGAAATGCCACAAATTCCTGGTAAAACTTAAATAAGTCATGTTGTAATTAAGGTTAAAGATGTAGGCCATCACCTGATTTGAGCAGAAATACATAGTGATACAACCCCATTTATAAACAACTTGCTAAGAGGCATTAGAGAATATATTTTAAAATACTGCAATCCTACTGCACCTAGGATATGTCTAAAGAAATATCTAGATAATAGAATTTCTTGAGCCAATACATTCCTTTCCATTTTATTTTATTTTTTATGACACTTTTATTTTAAAAGTAAAAGAACAAAACATATTAACCTCCTGAACCAGAGCAGCTCGCCAGCGACTGTGGACAGAAATCGGCTTTTTGGCAGCGGCAGCGCGGGGCAGTTTCAGAGCTCACTCACCTTGGGCATGCTACACAAACCCAAGCGCGGAACCGAGATCCTGATCCGGTCCCGGCCCTGCAGCCAAGGCCCTCAGCAGCCTGCAGTCCACGGCGGAGGTGGTGTGAGGAGCACAGAGGAGCGGAGCATCCTGCTCCCTCCCCCAGACTCGGAGAGCGCGAGGAAACAGAAGCAGCGGGGAGTGGCGGATCGGGAGAGTAGCACAAAAAAAACTGGCACTTTGGAACCATCCTGCCTGCAGGGACTCCGAAACTGGTGAGCTATCTGCGTGCTGTGACTGGATAACCGAGGGGGGGAGGAGATCCATCCCCATACCTGCAGGGAACCCTGGGAGGGAGGGGGAGTGGTCTTACACACCCCACCCAGGTCTCTCAGTAAGGAGTAGCGCACCCCACAAACCAGCATATGAACAGCCTTTTAAGCGGAACTCTCAGCAGAAAGCTTAAGGGACATTCTCCCGAAGAGGAGTCACTGGAGCAGCTTTTGCAACAGACATTTGCCTGGTGAACTGCCTGGGTAATTTATTGCTCAATATTTTGAATCTGATACCCCAAAAATGGGAAGACAGAAGGACAAAACGCAGTCTCAGACCTCAACCCCACCCAGAACAAGTCCTGGATGCGAGAATACAGGGGAACTAGGAAGCCACATACCAGCAAGTTCTGAAATGATTGCATCCGAAATGAAGAAACAACTCCATCAGGCCATAGAAGAGCTTAAAGCAGAAATAAGACACATACCTGCAATGATCTCTCAGACAAAAAATGAACGGAAAACTATAATGGAAGAAATGTTCTGTACACAGAGAGAAGAAATAGATAAAAGATTAGAAGAAAATAGAAAACAAGTGGAAACGTTACAAGAGCAATTTAGGAATGAATTACCAAGAATGAAACAGGTCCGAGGAGATTGCCAGGATTTGAAAACTTCCACTGAAAGCTTGCAAAACCGCTTAAACGAAACTGAAGATAGAATTTCAGACCTTGAAGAGAGCATGGCAGCTTATGAGCGTGAAAGGAAGGATCTCATAAAATCATCAAAGACCCAAGAAAAATCAATCCAACAGCTGCAAGATGAGGCAAAACGAAATAATATTCGAGTAATAGGAGTCAGTGAAACAGCAGGAGACCACACAAACGATATAAAAAGAATATTCGCTGAAATAATAGCAGAAAATTTCCCAAACAAGGTAAAAGATACTGAAGTACAGTTAATCGAGGCATATAGAACCCCAACGATCCATAACCCAAAGAAAACCACACACAGACATATAATAGTCAAGATCCCAGATATCCAGCAAAAGAGCACAATATTAAAAGCTGCTAGAGAAATGAAACAGATCACCTATAAAGGAAAGCCCATCAGAATCACACCACACTTCTCAACAGAAACCACGAAATCAAGAAGAGCTTGGAGTGAGATATTACAGATTCTCAGATAAAACAGCTTCCAACCCAGACTGATGTATCCTGCAAAATTATCCTTCAAATTCAATGGAGAAATAAAATATTTACACGACAAAGAACAACGGAAGAAATTCATGAGTGCAAAACAAGCATTGCAAAAAGCACTAAAAGATATTCTAGACAGAGAAAAAAGAGACCACAATCCCAAGAACAACGATAGAAATAACTCCCTAAACAGAACAAGTAAACAGTCAGCAAAACAAGGAAAACAACAATAAGTAAATAACATGACTAGAATAAGCCAACATATAACCATTAATGTAAATGGCCTCAATACACAAGTCAAAAGGAAAAGATTGGAAGAGTGGATTAAGGAACACAACCCAATGATATGCTGTTTACAGGAAACACATTTTACTCAAAAGGAAATCCACAGGTTGAAAGTTAAAGGTTGGAAAACAATTCTCCATGCAACAGGTCCCCAGAAAAAAGCAGGGGTAGCTATTATGTTTGCAGACAATGTAAACTTCAAACCAAAAACAATCAAAAGAGATAAAGAAGGCCATTAAATACTAGTTAGAGGAAAGCTGCAAAAGGATGAGGTAACAATCCTAAACATTTACGCACCAAACAATGGAGCACCTAACTTTACAAGTCAATCTTATAAGACGTGAAAAATCAGATAACTAATAACACTATTGTAATAGGGGATCTAAACACCCCTCTGACGCAAAGAGACAGATCAACTGGGCAGAAACTCAGCAAAGAAATAACAGACCTGAACCAAAAGTGTGAACAAATGGACTTAGCAGATGTGTACAGAGTGTTCCACCCCACAACATCAGAATACACATTTTTCTCAGCTGCACATGGGTCTTTCTCTAAAATAGACCACATTTTAGCCCACAGAGCATATCTACCTAAATGCAAAAGAATTGAAATTATCCCATGCATATTATCTGACCACAGTGCAATGAAATTGGAAATTAATGACAAAGAGAACTCCAAAACCCACATAAACACTTGGAAATTAGACAACAACCTCCTGAATAACCAATGGGTCACACAAGAAGTTAAAGAAGAAATTAAAAAATACCTACAAATAAATGAAAACGCAAGTACAACCTACCGGAATATGTGGGATGCAATGAAAGCAGTCCTCAGAGGGAAATTTATAGCAATGAACTCATATACAAAGAAAACAGAAAGAGAGCAAATAAATAACCTAATGCTACACCTCAAACTCTTAGAAAAAGAGCAACAAGTCAAACCAAGAGCCCAAAGAAGGGAGGAGATTATAAAACTCAGGGCAGAAATTAATGCAATTGAGATGAAGAAAACTCTACAAAAAATTAGTGAATCAAAGAGTTGGTTGGCTGTATTGATATGATGTATTACATTAATTGATTTGTGAATATTGAACCATCCCTGCATTCCTGGAATAAATCCGACCTGGTCATGGTGTATAATTTTCCTTATGATTCGCTGCATTCTATTTGCTAGTATTTTATTGAGTATCTTTGCATCTATGTTCATTAGAGAGATTGGCCTATGGTTCTCTTTCTTGGTTGGGTCCTTCTCTGGTTTTGGTATCAGTATAATACTTGCCTGCAGAAATGTGTTAGGGAGAGTTGCTTCCTTTTCAATTTCATTGAAGAGTTTGAGGAGTGTTGGCATTAAATCTTCTCTGAATGTTTTATAGAACTCTGCTGTGAATCCATCAGGGCCTGGGCTTTTCTTTGTTGGTAAGTTTTTTTTTTTTTTTTTTTTTTTTTTTTTTTTTTTTTTTTTTTTTTTTTTTTTTTTTTTTTTTTTTTTTTTTTTTTTTTTTTTTTTTTTTTATTTTTATTTTTTTATTTTATTTTTATTTTTTTTTTATTTTTTTATTTTAGAAACATAAAAGTACAAAAACATATTGACAAACAGACACCCATTATCATAGAAAATAGTACAATCACAACTAATCTATAGACAAGGTGATATGGTCTCAACAGTAGTTGTTGCTTTATCCATTGATATCTTCGAATTGTAGATGTATGGACCCATATACAGACA
>PVLD010023000.1:0-28242 GCA_004027595.1 Dinomys branickii | reverse complement strand
TATATTATACAGCATCCAGTGCAAATTCCCTACTATCTTATCTATAATTTGGTATTTCCTTTAACGTTTTTGTGTTAACTAATGTGAAGATAACTATGTAATACAACATCTAGTTCTAATTCCCTACTATATTCTGTATAACTTTGTATTTTCTGTATTGTTTATGGCTTTTCTGGTTCATATGTCTCCATTCTTTTGTGTTTAAAATAAAATTAAAAAAAAAAAAGAAATAAACCACATACCTGCAATAATCTCTCAGACAAAAAATGAAATGAAAACTATAATGGAAGAAATGTTCCGTACACATAGACAACAAATAGATAAAATATTAGAAGAAAATAGGGAACAAATGGAAACGTTACAAGAGCAATTTAGGAATGAATTACCACAAATGAAACAAGTCCAAAGAGATTGCCAGGAATTGAAAACTTCCATTGAAAGATTGCAAAACCGCTTAAATGAAACCGAAGATAGAATTTCAGACCTTGAAGACAGCATGGCAGCTTATGAGCGTGAAAGGAAGGATCTCATAAAATCATCAAAAACCGAAGAAAAATCAATCCAACAGCTGCAAGATGAGGCAAAACAAAATAATATTCGAGTAATAGGAGTCAGTGAAACAGCAGGAGATAACACAAATGATATAAAATGAATATTTACTGAAATAATAGCAAAAAATTTCCCAAACAAGGTAAAAGATACTGAAGTACAGTTAATCGAGGCATATAGAACCCCAACGAGCCATAACCCAAGAAAACCAAACACAGACATATAATAGTCAAGATCACAGACATCCAGCAAAAGAACACAATATTAAAAGCTGCTAGAGAAAAGAAACAGATCACCTCTAAAGGAAAGCCCATCAGAATCACAGCAGACTTCGCACTGGAAACCATGAAATTAAGAAGAGCTTGCAGTGAGGTATTACAGATTCTGAGACAAAACAGCTTCCAACCCAGACTGATGTATCCTGAAAAACTATCCTTGAAATTCAATGGAGAAATAAAATATTTCCATGACAAAGAACAAGTGAAGAATTTCATGAATGCCAAACCAGCATTGCAAGAAGAACTAAAAGATATTCTAGACAGAGAAAAAAATAACCACAATCTCAAGAACAACAATAGAAAGAAACCCTCAAATAGAACAAGTAAGTAAACAGATAGCAAAAGTAGGAAAACAACAAGTAAATAACATGACTAGAATAAGCCAACATATAACCATTATAACCATTAATGTAAATGGACTCAATTAACCAGTCAAAAGGAAAAGATTGGCAGAATGGATTAAGGAACACAATCCAACAATATGCTGTATACAGGAAAGACATTTTACTCAAAAGGAAATCCACAGGCTTAAAGTAAAAAGATGGAAAACAATTCTCCATGCAACAGGTCCCCAGAAAAAAGCAGGGGTAGCTATTATGTTTGCAGACAAGGTAAACTTCAAACCAAAAACAATCAAAAGAGATAAAGAAGACCATTACATACTAGTTCGGGGAAAGCTGCAAGCAGAAGAGAGAACAATCCTAAACATTTATGCACCAAACAATGGAGCACCAAACTTTACAACTCAAGTCCTAACAAACGTGAAAAATCAACTAACTAAGAACACTATATTAATGGGGGACCTAAACACCCCTCTGACGCAAAGAGACAGGTCAACTGGACAGAAATTCAGCAAAGAAATAACAGATCTGAACCAAAAGCGTGAATAAATGGACTTAGTAGATGTGTACAAAGTGTTCCACCCCACAACATAATACACATTTTTCTCAGCTGCACATGGGTCTTTCTCTAAAATTGACCACATTCTAGCCCATAGAGCATATCTACCTAAATGCAAAAGAATTGAAGTTATCCCATGCATATTATCTCACCACAGTGCAATGAAACTGGAAATTAATGACAATGGGAACTCCAAAAACCGCATAAAACACTTGGAAATTAGACAACAACCTCCTGAATAACCAATGGGTCACACAAGAAGTTAAAGAAGAAATTAAAAATTACCTACAAATAAATGAAAATGCAAGTACAACCTATCAGAATCTGTGGGATGCAATGAAAGCAGTCCTCAGCGGGAAATTTATAGCAATGAACTCATATATAAAGAAAATAGAAAGATAGAAAATAAATAGCCTAATGCTATACCTCAAACTCTTAGAAAAAGAGCAACAAGCCAAACCAAGAGCCCAAGGAAGGGAGGAGATTATAAAACTCAGGGCAGAAATTAATGCAATTGAGATGAAGAAAACTCTACAAAAAATAAGTGAATCAAAGATTTGGTTCTTCGAAAGAATAAATAAAATTGATAAACCCCTAGCCAACCTTATCAAAAAAAGAAGGGAAAGATCTCAAATTCATGCATTAAGGAACGAAGAGGATGAAATCACCACAGATCCCACAGAAATCCAAGAGATCATTAATGCCTATTTTGAAAATCTTTACTCCCATAAGATAGAAAATTCAGAAGAAATGGACAGATTCCTGGAAATGTACAAATTACCAAAATAGAGTCAGGAAGACTCAAAAATCCTGAAAAACCCAATATCAATTAACAAGATTGAAGATATCATTAAAAACTTACCAACAAAGAAAAGCCCAGGCCCTGATGGATTCATAGCAGAATTCTACAAAACATTCAGAGAAGATCTCATGCCAACACTCCTCAAACTCTTCAATGAAATTGAAAAGGAAGTAACTCTCCCTAACACTTTTCGGGAGGCAAGTATTATACTGATACCAAAACCAGAGAAGGAGTCAACCAAGAAAGAGAACTATAGACCAATCTCTCTAATGAACATAGATGCAAAGATACTCAAAAAAAACTTGCAAATAGAATACAGCGAATCATAAGGAAAATTATACACCATGACCAGGTAGGATTTATTCCAGGAATGCAGGGATGGTTCAATATTTGCAAATCAATTCATGTAATACATTATATCAACACAGCCAAAGACAAAAACCACATGATCATCTCAATAGATGCAGAGAAGGCTTTCGACAAAGTCCGACACGCATTCATGTTAAAAACCTTAGAAAAATAGGAATAGATGGCCTGTACCTCAATCTGATCAAAACCATCTATGACAAACCAACAGCCAACATCATACGAAATGGACATAAACTGAAAACTTTCACTTTAAAGTCAGGAACAAGACAAGGATGTCCATTGTCACCACTCCTATTCAACATAGTGCTGGAAGCATTAGCCAGAGCAATTAGACAAGAGAGAGAAATAAAAGGAATAAGGATATGAAAGGAAGAAGTTAAACTATCACTATTTGCAGATGACATGGTACTATACATGGAGGACCCCAAAAACTTCACAAGAAAACTCCTGGAATTAATTGACAAATTCGGCAGCGTAGCCGGATATAAAGTCAACACCCAAAAATCAATAGCGTTCCTATACACGAACAACAAACAGACTGAGAGAGAAATTGAGGAAATCATACCTTTTACAATAGCATCCAAGAAACTGAAATGCTTAGGAATCAATCTGACAAAGAATGTGAAAGATTTATTCAGTGAAAACTACAGTACTCTGAAAAAAGAGATCGAAGAGGATTTCAATAAATGGAAAAACATACCCTGCTCATGGTTAGGAAGAACCAACATTGTGAAAATGGCCATACTACCAAAACTGTTGTACAGATTCAATGCAATTCCCATTAAACTACCATTAACATACCTCACAGATCTAGAGAAAATATGCCTGAAATTCATCTGGAACCAGAAGAGACCCAGAATAGCAAAAGCAATCCTGGGCAAGAAGGACAAGTCAGGTGGAATCACAACCCCTGACTTGAAATTATACTACAAAGCTACTGTAATAAATTCAACCTGGTACTGGCTAAAATACAGACCTCAGGATCAATGGAGCAGACTAGAAGATGCAATCACAATGAAAAACACACTCAGCCACATAATGTTTGACAAAGGGGTCAACCAAACTCACTGCAAAAAGGATGACCTGTTTAATAAATGGTGCTGGATAAACTGGTTTGCCTCTTGCCAAAAACTGAACATAGACCCAAGTCTTTCACCATGCACCAAACTCAGATCAAAATGGAATACAGATCTCAATATTAAAACAGAAACTCTAATCTATTGGAAGAGAAAGTAGGTAAAAATCTTGATGACATAGGAGTACGCAGAGAGTCCATGAACAAAAATGAAACAGCAAGGGAAACACTTCAAAGAATCAATAACTGGGACCACATCCTAGTGAAAAGTTTTTGTACATCTGAAGAAATCATCAGCAAAGTAAAAAGAAAACCCACAAATTGGGAAAAAATCCTAGCTATGTGTCTCTCAGACAAAGGTCTTCTATGTAGAACATACAAAGAATTAAAAAACATGTACCTGTCCAAATTCAAAGACCCAATCCAGAAATGGGCATCTGAGATGAATACACACTTCTCAGATAAAGACTACAAATGGAAAATAAATATATGAGAAAATGTTCCACACCCTTAGTCATTCGAGAAATGCAAATAAAAACAACACTGAGATTTCATCTCACCCCAGTAAGACTGGCCAGTATGAAAAAGTCATCCAATAACAAATGCTGGCGAGGCTGTGGAGAAATAGGGACTCTATTACACTGCTGGTGGGAATGCAGACTGGTGCAACCACTGTGGAGAGCTGTTTGGAGATTTCTCCGCAAACTAGGTCTAGAGGTTCCATTCAAACCAGCTATTCCCCTTCTGGGTATTTTCCCAGAAGATCTGAAAGCATCATACCACTCTGATATATGTGCACCCATGTTTATAGCAGCACAATTTGTCATAGCTAAATTGTGGAAGCAACCCAAATGTCCATCCACAGAAGACTGGATTAAAAAACTGTTGCATTTTTATATAATGGAATATTGTTCAGCTATAAAGAGGGACAGATTTGGGGCCTTTGTAGGCAAATGGTCACAATTAGATACCATATTCATAACTGAAATAAATCAGAGGTACATGTGCAGGCAATGTATTGTGTCACTTTTGTAAGAACCTGAGGGTGGGAACATAAACTAAGAGACATGAAGGAAATCTGTTGAAAAGTAAAGAACAGATGGGATGAGGGAAAGGAGAAAAGAATGAGGCAAAAATTTATGTATGTATGTATGTAAGTATGTATGTATATACATTATGTGCAGGATGGCTAACATGGTTCTCCTATTGACTTATGTCATTGAATGGTAAGGAATAGTTGATGACTGATTGTTTGATCAATCTTGTATGTGTATATGTGTTCTCCAGAGCATACATTTTGAAGATATCATCATGAAATGCAACAACTATTGTAGGTTTTCTGTTGCTTTGTCTATAATTCAATTATGATTATAAGTTTATTGAGCTACTTTGTGTCTCTTTGTTAATGCTTTTCATTGTTTTTTTTCTCTCTTTTTCTTTTGTAGTTGATGTAGTTCTTTTTGCTTTCACACTATAAAAAGAAGTTGTGCTACTGACTTAGGTCACTTTATTGTAAGGAATAGTTGATGATTAATTGTCTGATCAATTTTGCATGTCTATACCTATTTTCCTGTTTATACACTTAGAAGTTATCAATATATAATGCAACAACCATTGTTGATTCTCTGTCACCTTATCTGTAACTCAGAGTCAATTGTACTATTCTTATGCTACTTTGTGTCTGTTTGTTAATATCTTTTTGTTTTTTTATACTTAAAAAAAAAGTTTCTAACACATTTCTAGAGTCTTATACTTGCTGAAGAAAAACTCTTATTTCAGTCCAGCTTTCTCTAGCTCCTCCTCTCACATATGTAGTGAGAAATTGTCAATATGGTTCAACTGCAGCCAGGAAAAGGGTGGGGGGACAGAGGGGAAAGCTCTACCAATGAGAGTCATTTATGCAGGTCATACCCTGAGATCCAGCCCCAGGAAAGAATGAGATATTTACAGAAGGCTGCACAGCACCATCATCCAAATTGAGCTTCAGTGTAAGTGTGGGATGTGGCTGAGAGATCTGCAAGACACAGACTTGTTCTGAGGCGTGTACCCCAGCAAGTCCACAGTCAAGAAGGAAGACAAAACAAAGAAACCATATGTCACAAATAGCTGTAGCAAAGAGTAAACACAGCCCAACTCCTAGCCAGACCAACACAAATTCTTATACTGAAAATGTGTTTCTGTGAGGTCCTATTACCTGAAACAATGTTAGGATTTCAACAATAGCGATAGCAAAATATAAATAAAAATAAGTGAAAAAAAGACAAAAACAGACAAAACAGTTAACAGAACTGGACTCAAAGGTGAGACAAATATTGAGAAAATCAGATATAAAATTTTAAATAATAATGATTAATATGTTAAATTCATTAATTAATATAGTAAAAACCATGCAAAATGGATGAGCTATGTAAGCAGAGAGATAGAAACTCTAAGATAAAATCAGAAAGAAACACTAGAAGTGAAAACACTCTAAGAGGTATAAAGTATGTTTAGAAGGCTCATATGTAGATTGAACTTGACCAATTTAATAATTAGTGAGTTTGAATACTGGTTACAAACATCAAACCACAAGTGGAGGAAGCCCAGAGACTACCAGCCAATATAAATAACAAAAACAGAAATAATATATGCTGATGTTTAAACTGTAGACAAACCACGGACAAAGTGGAAATCTTGAAAGCACCTTGGGGTGGGTGAGGACACCTTATCTATACAAAACAATAAAACTTAATTAGACTTCTCTTCACAAACCACAGAAGTAAGAAGAGAGGAGTGAGCATCTATGATATGTTTATACAGAGAAACCACAAACTTAGAATTTTCTATTCTTTCAAGAATGAAGGAGAAAAAACAAATTTGTTAGACAAAGAAAATGAATGCATTTCTAGGATATCTACTCTGAAAGAAAAGTATATCAGAAAAAAATAAGGTAAAGGTGTATCAGAAAAAAACTGAAATATGTTGGTGTATCACAGTATAAAGCTAGCTAAATGTGAACATAAATGTAAATCATTTAAAAGTCTACAACATAACCTCTGAGGTATTCACTAAAATCTTAAGGCATAGCTAACATACTAGGGGATAATCCTGTAAAATGCTGAATTACATCCAGAGACAAGAAGAAAAGTGTATATATTAATGGGAGATGGAAAACAAAGAAAAAAAATGCAAGAATTAGAAAACAGTTACAAACCTCAAGTAATCAGAGAATAGTTACTAATACGACAAATATTCATCCAGCTATTAATAATTCTTTGACATGTGAATGGTCTACACTTACTAATTACAGACAAAGATTTCTAGCCTAGATAATTTCCCAAATTGGCTATAAAACTCAGGTACAAACACTCATATAGGTCAAATGAAAAGGATGAGGAAAGATATGTTTTGCTAACACTAATAAAATTAAGTGTAGCTATCTTCATTTCTGACAGGAATATTCCAAAAGATTCTCAAGGATTAAAAAGGGTATTTCATGATGATAAATGAACTGAGAACTGAAAAGAGAAATAGACAAGTCTGTAATCACATTCGAAGACTTTAATGTCCATCTGTTAGCAATTGAAGAGGGTTCCAGAAAGACGATGTCAGAGGACTATACAGTTACATGTGCAGTGGCCTCGTAGCAGAAGGACCAGGAGATCAAGTTGCTGAAAGAAAGCAGGCAGCTGCAACTCAGAAACCAAAGAGTTGAGAAACCTGGCATGAGTGGAGTCCTGGGAGGGCCTGGCTATCAGAAACCAAATGATCTTGTGAAAGGAATGGGTCTTTGTCTGAAAGGAAATGAGAAGCTAATGGAGAGCTTTAAGTCAGGCCCTGCTAAGAATAGTTTTGCATTTTGACTTGCTTCTCCAACCCTGTGCTGGAAATAGCTACGGGGAAGCTGAGATGTCAGAAAGGGTGACAGAGAACAGTTATGAGGCCACTGTGGCTGCCGCGCAGGACGCTGGGCAGAAGCCTCACCGTGGAGCTGCTGCAGCACGTCTGCGGTGGTCTATTGGCCCAGTTTTTTGAATGAGTTTCTGAGACCTCACTAACTTGAAAAGCATTGTCACTTTGTTTCTATTTAAGGGTGGAACTGTAATGAAGAATTAAAGGTGAGATATAAGTAGCTCTCCAGTATTTCCAATTATGATGGTCTGTATCTAGTGTAATTTTAATAAACAAAAGCACTGGTTTTCCCCTAAGAGAATTTATAAATATTCATTCCACTGTGAGATCAGAGATAATCTGGCTTCTAACAGAGAAATAGAGTTATGAGGTTCACTTACTAGGTTCTTTAGAACTGTCCTTCCTGATCGGAAAAATGACCCACTCTGCCATGCCATTGTTTGGGTAATGGCATTTTAACCACATTATTGATCTTTGGGTCTGCCATCAAGTGGGAAAACCACAATTTATATTCCATAGTTCATTGGGAATGCAAAACAATATCCATCAGAATTTCAGTCACATTCTTAGCATGATTTCTCAAATGTACAAACAAATACACTATCAAATGAGGGGTTCTATAACTGTTACAAATATGTGTGATGTTTCCTTTTTGAGAGGTTTGATATCATGTGTGTTACAAAAAAGAAATTTACATAATGAATTTTTGGTAGGCACAGGATATGGAAAACAGATCATGGATTTTGCAAAATCCGTAATTTTTTATTACATTTTAATGAACAGGCCCTGTTCTATGCTTCTGGGAGTTAGGAATGCAGCTTTCCTGGAGGACTTCTTACTGTGAGTCTATAAGAGTGAAAGTTAGCTCTTTATTTTTGGCAAAATAGCACAGAAGACAGTGACAGTTGTTGCAGACAAAAGGGTGATGGAGTGCTCGCTTTAGATTATCATCCATAAGAGTCAAAACCTTCATACCATTTTTGACACATATTTTTTTAAATAAGCAAAGTGTTTTATAGGAGTCATTAAATCAAATTATTTTCATCTCCAAGGAAGCTTTTTTCCCCTCACTGATCAGGAAGACTTATCATCATTGTAAAATAAAAATAAACTATCTCTGAAACGAAGGAATGACTCATGAAAGAACCAGCAAAAAATCATTAAGAAGTTGAGAAGACAAGATTGAACCCACTTCCAGAAAATCAATGAACCACAGGCAAGGGCAGCAGTTGCTGACCTGTGAGGTCAGTGGGTTAGAGAAAGAGCAGAACCAGAGAAAGCTGGAAAGGAGGCCTTGAAAAGCACTGTTCATAGAACAGCCCTAGAAATAAACAGTGCCCAATAGCTTCCTCTCTGTGTCATTTTTTCAGGTTGTTATATTTTATTTAGAAGCAAAGCAGAAGCAATCAAATATTTTTGTTCAGGCAATCTATAGATTGCAGAAAACTTACTTCCACCCAGGGTTTTAAAGTTTCTTGTAGGCAGGGTAACAGGAACAGAGCTTTGTGGTTAGGCTGATACTGAAAACAAATATCTAGGACTTAGAAAACATCAGATCACCTCTGCCTTCTAGCAACTTAGATGTTCATGCCTTTGGTTGCATCTTCTTCCTTGTCCATCAGTGATGAGGTAGGAAGGGATTTGAAAAGGGGAGGAAAAGCTTATTACTTGGTGAAAACTTTCATTATCAGCACCTGCTTAAAAATTTCCTAAGAAACTTCTGAAGTCCAAACATTGTCAAGGGAAAATATGTTCAACATTTCTGTTTTTTCTCAACCTTGGGATGTGGCCACATCTACATATAAGGCACCCTGGTTTAACAGCATGCAGAGGAACTTTGGAGTGTTACAGCCCTTCAAGACTATTTGGAAACTTGTCTGATATTTGATGTTTTCATTTGCAAAAACCGAAATGTGGCTCTTATAAGACTGGTTTTACTATGACCGTGTCTTTAAGACATTGGGCCTACAGATTATGTGTAAACAAAGATTGAAGTAGGTGGGACACAGACAGAGACAAGGGGAGAAAGAGATTTTGGTGCACAAAGTGATGGAAAATTGTTTCACATTTTTTATATGCTGAGATACTTCTTTTTCCTTTTTTAACCTTCTTTTTTCACATGAACATATCAGACAATAAAACTTTTCCAAATTAACCTTTGATGCTAAACCTTGACTAAAATTCAAAGTGCCATCTACATATGAAAGTATTTGTGGAATTACTGGGCCTATATCTGTGTGGAGATAAATAATTCCTATTAGTTTCTGACTCATAGGTTGGTGGATACCACTAAGGCCACAAATGGCTTGACACAGATGCAAGATTGATGCGAAAAAACTAACGTACACTAAAAGGCGCTTTTTCTTCTACTCAAGATAAAAAGCAAATGAGCTTAACAAATATTCACTGGAACAAATTTAGTTTTCACTTATAGCTAGTGTTGGGTAAAAGTACACAGTCAAAACACCATTTGAAAAGATTTTTTAAAATGAAAGTATGAATAGGTTACATTATATCTGATTTGCTCAAAAAGTAGTATTTGTTTATGTATTTATTTTGATGCACTTCACCTAAAATGTAATGAATTTGCTCACTGTATTGAAAGAACACCACCATTCCATGGAACTTCAAAATGTCTATGAAAGCATCTGAGTTAAGATAAAGGTTTTACAGAGAAAACTCCCTCAGCATCTGGACATTGAAGATTGGATGTGTTTCTCTGGATGGGCTTAAAGATGTGGACATTACAGTTTTTCAACTTGAGAAACCTCAAGCCTTCCCCAGAGAATAGGCCTCTCAGAGGCCTGGAGTGGTAAAAAGGACACATGATTGAGTCTTTGACTCATTTCTGTCTGGACTCATTTGATAAGTGCAATGGCTGGTGATGCCCTCTCCTGCCATTTGTTTCCTTTGATGGCTTTCCTGCGGAGCACATTGAAAGTAATATTATCTTTAATAAAAGGCAAAATTCCCTTAGCTTTTACTATGCACTTGTTTACCTTCCAATCACTAAATGTATTTTAACTCAGTTAATCTTTTTAATCATTATTACCTTGGGAGCTGAGAAGTACTACCTCTAGTTTACAGATAGTTAAGAAACTTACTTAGTTTCCACATTTAGAAAAGGAGAACCTCATACCTGAACACAAACTAATTACAAAAGAGCACTATTTCTGTTTAATCAATAAAAAATTATAGGGTAATATTATGAAGAAATAGATAAATTTCAGTAATTTATATTGAGGTACATTGACATCAGGAAATATGTATATAAAGGGTTAAATATGAAATAGAAAATATAAAATGAATTAGTTTATAGCAAATGTATACTACTGTAAGGCATGGTGATTTTTAGCACAACATTTTAAGATAGACAAGCCTCAAAATGTGTCTTGACAAACATCCTGGAGGGGTTGTAAGGAGTTAACTTTGCAGTCCTGACTTTGTTCTGGAATTCTTCTCCTTGCCTGAGTTGTTAATGTAACATTGTGGCTAGAGCCTGACCTGGTCACATGGAGCAAGGTAAACAACTGTGGCCAGACCTAAACATTCCAATCTATTACCATGGAAACCAAAAATGTATATAAGGTGAGAACAAAGGCAGTTAAGGGCCACATTCTCTGATCAGGAATGGGGGGCAATGACCAGTCCAATTGGTTGTAAATTAAAATTAATTAAAACTCCATTTGTGCTGGATGAGTTCTTTGATGTCCTCCAGAGTTCGACCCAATTTTGATTTTTGCTGTAACACTACTAAAAGTATAAATATATTTAGGATTTTACTTTATTTTTATAAAACACAAATACACTTTTTAAAATGTCAACAAATTCACATATGAAATATTTGGGGAATATTTTGAAATTTTTCAAAGTTCTTATAAATAAGTACTTAAAATTGTTTTAGAGTATTTTATAATGAAATGTAGTTTCTTATCAGGTAGTAAGTAGTGAAATATGATTTTAATCAGATGTTAGTTCAAAGTGCAATATACTTTTTATGTTACAATTCATCTCATTTCTTAATGTAGGTAGACACATTACAAAAGAAAAACATGAAGATTTCATGGGCCAGCTGCACAGCATGAAGCTTAGTACTTACTGTAAAGAAGTTCAATAGATGGAAAAGAATGAAATGGATGCAAAGATGAAAGATGAAAGTGAGAAGTGTGGAGATGATACTGAAGTATAAAGGAAAGATGCTGACTTTCAAAGTCAGGGATATTTGTAAAATCTTTCTAGTTTAATAGAAGTATCTTGCAATAATTTGGGAATAGAAAACTAAAAGGCCTATGGCAGAAGAAAATTGGAGAATTTTTCACCTTCATGCTGTTTCTGATTATAAAATTAACACATTTATTATTATAAAGTATTCACAAAATGCATAGGCTATATTGAAGTATAAAAATCTATATTATCAACAAGGTGTGGTTTTGCACTCCTGTAATCCAAAGGCTCTTGGGAGAGGAGGATCACAAGTTCATCCCCAGGCTGTGAGACTGAGTAATTTAGCAAGATCTTGTCCTAAAAATAAAAACAAAATTAAAAAGGGTTGGGGATGTTGTGCAGTGTGAAGATGTTGTGTCCAGTCCTCAGTAACACACACACACACACACACACACCTACATTTTCTCATCTAGAGATAAACAGAGTTAATCTTTTCTATACCAAAAACCTGTGCTTACAAGTCAGAGAAAAATTAGTATCTTAAACCAAACTTGACTGTGATTTCTATATTTGAAAATGTTGTATGATTTGTATTAGCAGCTAGAGAAAATCTGGTAACTAAAATAATAGTACAATATAAAAATCCCTTTATGAAAGGGTGGAAACGGTGATGGGGAAGGCATGACAGAGGCTTTCCATATGCAAAGTTAGACTCATAGATTAGAAGTGGCTTCAGAATTAATCACCCAAATGAATTGAGAAAAATGGCATTTGGATTAGAAATAGGAAGCAAGCCCCCCCCCCCAAGGAAACAGGAGGGGAAGTCTTTAGAATGGAATAGTGTGGAATGAAGGATATTATATGAAATTTATATCTAGAAGTCTCTTCATAATTGTTTCTGTTGGACATTGAAACCATACATATCCCCCAATTCATTTTTATGAGTATTTAGAACTTTTTTATTAATTAAGTTTATTGATACATTTTAGATATACACAATGATCACAGTCATCGTAGGGAATTTGTAACAGTGACAATATATATTGATTCCTCCCTTTTTCCAATCCCCTCCCCTCCATGTAGCCCATCTTCCTCTCCCTATTTTCAAAGCTTTGTTTCCATTTTATCCTTTTTTAAACTTGTTATTCTTAGTTGATGGAGTGATTTGTCTGTATAATTCCCCCTACCTCTTAGAACATTTCTACCTAGGCATTTCTATGGAAGATAGTAAGAAATCAAGTAGAGATAATTTCTCTCTCTCCCAAGAACATGATATACAAGAAGGACTCTGTTCACTGGATATTGAGATAACACATTCACTGAACTCAAACAACAAATGCTATAGTTTGGACATGGCAAGGACCATCAAAAGCAGGGCTTTTGCCTATGGTAGGACTTTTCCAGAAGCTTTACTGCTAGTCATAATAGAAAATTATATCATAAATTGTGTGTTGACTTTTTACCTTACTAGTCAAATTTACTTAAACTCTTAACCACATTCGTATTCTGATCTGATTCAACAATACTGTTCAATCACTTGAGTAACTGTTATAGTATATGGTGCCTAAGTCCTATTAAATATTACAATTTAGTTGCTTAATAATTAATTACATCACATGGCAGATAATGAAGATTTGAGGAGAATTAGGCCAGAGTTCACACAGAAAGTGAAATTAATACAGAGAAATGTCCAGAATAGGGAGCAAAATTTAAAAAATCAAAGAGTAAGAGAATAGCAAAGGCAATAGAAAAACTAAAATCAGAAGGAATGAAAGAAAACCAGGAAAAGGCAGTTTATGTTGTAAAATCTGGCTGAAGGATCTAGAGTGATGGTGTCTTGGTTACTTTTCTCTCATTGCTGAGACAAAATACCCAAAGCCCAAAATTAAGGAGGGAAAGGTTTATTTAGCTCACAGTTTGTGGAGGCTTCCGTCCATACGCAGCTGGCTCCAGGCAGAGTGGCACATGGCCGAGGGCTACAGTTCAAGGCAGCAGAAGATAGCAGAAGCTGCAAGAGCAAAGGGGAGGGGAGCGAGCCTCTTTTCCTCCCTTACAGTGTATGCTGGCTATCCGCCCTCGCCCACATCATCTCAGCGCCCTCCTCTTGCACAGCCTCAAGATGAATACTGAAAAACATCCTAGAGCAGGAAGGGCATGTCCTTTTCACCCCAGGACATAGAACTACTCAGTCACTTAACCAAGCCGCTAGACTCCTCAAGCTAACACAATGTATCAATCATAACAGATGGCATAGTGTTGAATACTGAAGAGGAGCTAAAAGGAGTAATACAAGAATAAATTCCCTTGATTTGGCATGTCGCTCACAGATAACTGTAGATAAAGGAAGCTATTTCAGTGTTGGTCATGAGATTTAAGGAGATAGTGGGGAAGATCTATTAAAAAAGAGATAGTTACAGGGGTAAAGAGTGGAACTAGAGGTAAGGAGTGAGATTTACATTTAAAGCAAAGAGAGCTTTAGGAGGAAGGACGATAGGTGATAGATTGAAGTGAAATTTTTTTAGGATTACTGAGAACTGAGAATATTTGAGGGGTGATATAAGTACCTGGAAAAGACTTTAAAATAGAGAAAATTTTAAGAAATTTAGAGAAATATCTTGAGAAGTTGCAAAGATAATGAAGAATGGACTCTGGAATTGGAGGGAGGACTAAAGGATCTCAAATCAATTGTTAAGTTTGACTCTTGGCCTTGCCACTTACTATATGACATTTTGTGAATGTCTATAACATGTAGGATGTGACTTATGTGATCAAAATTTGTGACTTTAATAAAACTACTTAACCACTTTATGTGTCAGTTTTCATTTCCATAAAATTAACATAATTTTAAGAAGTTAGTGTGGAATATAAATGAATAAATACCAATGAAATATTTAAATACTATGTAGCAGAGTGTTAACAAAAATTAGAAATTATTTTAATAAATTTGTTTATATATTGTTTATATCATTAATCCAACTAGCTTTTAAGCTCTCTCTCTCTCTCTCTCATACACACAAACACACACAAACATACTACCTAGTATTTCTAAGTCTTTTCTGTAAAGAAAACGGGTAGCTAGAATTTCCATAAATGAAGATAGCCACTGAGTGAATGAGGAGTCAGGAAGTCAAGAGCCTAGGAAAAGTCCAGTCAAGAAAAAGTATGAACGCCTTTATGTCCACTGTATAGTTTAACAGAATTTGAAACTGATGACTTCACAGGACTGAGTCTTTTCTGTGGTGCGTATGTTTTTTCCTTTCATTCAGATTTAATTATTATCCCATGAGTACAGTGATTTTTAAGTACAGGAATCTCAGATGATTGCTAACACAAAGGGATTCGATGCTATTGATGTTTTCAGTACATAGCAGAGCACTGGGGTTCTAAAGAATATTTTCTCCATGTTTTATTAACAGGCTATGAACACTATGCACCTTCTGGCACCTCAGAGGCAAGCCTTTTATTTTCTCTTTTTCTAAGTAGCAACATAGGGTGTTAGACATGAATCTCATTATTTCCTCAGTGTGCTTTCTAATGTGTGCTTGCCTATTGCCTCTCACTTCTATTTCTGGTAGGGCTCCAGCAATTTTATTCCCCCGATGACCACACTGTTATAGGCAGCTGAGTTAGAGAGAAATATTACAGGCAGTCAGACAGGGCCAGGTCCTCGAAGGACCCAACATGAAAGATAAGATATCTATAGGCCAGAACTCAAGACAAAAGGGGCTAAACAAGTGTAACCACATACTTCCCTAGGTGTAAACCTCAGGGATTGATATTGTAAATAAGTAACAACCACCTTCTAAAAGCCAGGAAGAGTAGCTAGCCCGACCTCCCACAGGAAAAGCCCCTGTTCTGTATTTTTGCCCGCCTGCTACGTGACTCGCTTCTCCATCTGAGCTCAGTTTACTCAGTTTTACCTGAATAATTATTATTGGCTAACCATAGTTTTGTCCATTTCCCCTACCTTGGACCCGCCTCATGGTTTTTCTTTATAAAATTCCCTAGAAAAGATAGAGCCCTGCCGCTCTCTACCTTTGAGCGGCAGGGCTCTTGGTTGTGTAGGTATGTATGTTATGTGCAGGATAGCTGACGTTGTTGCACTATTGTCTCATGTCATTTTCATGTGGGGAACAATCGATGATTAGTTGTTTGATCAATCTTGTATGTCTATTTGTATTGTCCTGAGCATACACTTTGAAGTTGTCAGCGTGTAATACAACAACCATTGTTGATCCCCTGCCACCTTGTCTGTAATTTGGTTTTTATACTGTTCTTGTGCTACTGTGTGTATGTTTGTTGGTGTTTTGTTCTTTTGCTTTTAAAATAAAAATATAAATAAATAAATAAAAATTTAAAAATTAAAAAAAAAAAGATAAAGCCCTGGGTAACCCACTCGGGCCCCCTTTCTGTCCCTCTCTTGGACAGAAGCTTTCTTTCTTTCAATAAACATATTCTGCTCTTAACCTCCATTGTTCATAAAACTCATTCTTTGATTTTAGAGAACACGAACTTGTCTCATATATCATTCAGGTTGGGAGTTTTTATTTTCCTGTATCAATACCAGCTGCCAGTTTAAATAGTTACTAAGTTGTCACTCATGTAACACATTTCCTTCCAATTAGAGACTCATTCTTGTTCCTGGGGTTTAGTGATTAAAATTTATTACTGTATTTATATAATTGTTTTGATGTTTTGGGGTTCCTCACACTATACTCTGCTCATATCATATAACATCCAAGATATTTTATTTCAAATGCAAAGTTTATGAAATTAGATATTTTAAGACAAGCTTATTTAACAAATATAACTGTTTTGTAAAAATTGTGCCTGGAAATTGCTCTTACTTTGGACCAGTCTAAAAATATTTCCTTCAGCTTCAGTGAACAACCTTCTAATACCACTTTAGAGGCAGATGCAAAGTTGAGCATGGCTTCAGTAAGAACATAGATTGTGGCATTAAAATTGAAATCTGTGTCTCAGAGATCTGTTAGGTGTGGACAGAAAAGCCATTGCAATGCCCAAAGGAGTAGAACTTCTTTTTAGGCCTAAAGATGCAAAAATTAGAAAGAAGAGAAAAACAAAGATGCTAAACGACAGCAAAAGAGTCAAATGGCCTTTTTCTTGCAATGCTGGAGGGAATTATTAAGGTTCTCTAGCCTAGAGAATTAAACATGTATATGTTTTACTAGAGAAAATCCCTAGGGGAGTGAAGAAGAAACAGCCTTCCGTCCACCAAGAGAGGGCCAGAGAGCCGGCGTACTGCAGCATGTCTGACCCAGAATGAAGGTACTAGGGCTAGGAGGCTGGTGGATGTACCCTACATTAACGTGTAGTTCCTATGTTTCTACATAGTCTCAGGTTCAACAAGAATTTTGGGAGTCTTTCAGCCAAATTCAGTTATTGAAGAGTTGTTCCTCTCTTTACTTGGGTCTGCCAAGTGTTTTGTTTTTTCAGCCATCAGTTAGAGAATGTGGGTCGCATAGATCATGGAGATACAGCACAGAAGTTAGGCCTTCCATCACTCACTCTCCCAATACTTGGTGATTGGCAAAGAACATTCTCATGAGAGCACATGCATATAAAGTACACACACATGGTATTTAAGATATGCATTTTTGAGCATCGTGCCTCTTTACATTATTGTGGTGGATTAACTAAAGTTCAACTTGGAACACCCGCTTGAACTGAGTCAGCATGGTTTTGGGTTTGGAAGACCCACCTAAGGATTTTTGCCAACATAAAAAGAGAACTGGAGGGGAAGATGACATGCTGCTGCTGGACAAGATCGTTGCTCTGATTTTCTGGATCTGAACCCAGCTCTTCCCATCATCAGGGGAGCTGGGGTCCTCACTGTTGCTAAGGAAGGCTGCTATTCTCTTAGAGAGAACTCTGGTCCTTTCCTTGAGTGTCGTTTCCTGGCTCCAGTACAGATCCCTCAGACTGGTGGCACAGATCTTCACCCCACTGGCACAAACTTTCTATCTTCCACCACTGACCCTTGGGCCTTGCCAATACAGATACTTGATACAAAGTGGCATTAGACATTGTCATCAGCTCTAGGCCTCCAGCTGGACTTGTGAAGGACATTGCCATGAGTTCTAGGTCTTCAGCTAGACTCATACAGGACATTCCTGTGGGATCAATATTCTCCGAATTAGCCAAAGACTTTTTTGGGTGGCCCATGTATTTTGGTTTACAAAGAAGGGAGGGGGAATACAGAGGAAATTCAGGAATCTGGGCAGGACTTGGGAATCCCTTGAAGGACTCCTCCAAGTAATGTAGTATGTTAATGTAGGAGAACTATGTTATCTCCAGGAAGGCCTTCACAGCAGGGTGAGATGCCTGCAGCCAGAGACTCCTTGCAGTTAGTTGCAGGGGGTCAGACAAAGTGCTTAAACTTCAGACAACTCAGAAGTAACATGGAAAGCCAATAGGTTAAAATTAAATCCCACTCATAGCCACTTTGTAGTGTTCCCCAACACTTAAGTAAATGCAAAGGAATTGAAATTATCCCATGCATATTATTGGACCATAGGCAATGAAATTGGAAATTATTGAAAAAAGAAATCCAAAATCTCCATTAAAACACATGGAAATTAAATAACACCTTCCTGAGCAAACAATGGGTCACAGATGAAATTAAAGAAGAAATAAAACAATATTTATAATCAAAGAAAGATATAGATACAATCAACAGAATCTGTGGCATGCAATGAAAGCAGTGATCAGAGGGAAATTTATAGCAATGAATTCCCATAGAAGGAAAACAAAACAAGCACAAATAAACAAACTCATGCTGCACCTAAAACTTCTAGAAAAAGAAGAGCAAGTCAAGCCCCCAAACCAAAAAAGACAGCAAATTATAAGAGTCAGAGCAGAAATTTATGCAATTTAGACTAAGAAAACAATAAGAAGAATTAATGAATCAAACAGTTGGTTCTTTGAAAAAATTGATAAAGCCCTAGCCAACCTTATCAAAAAAGGAAAGGAAAAGCTCAAATCCATGCAACAAGAAATGAAAAGGCTGAAATCACTACAGATCATGTAGAAATTCAGATCATCAATACTTCAAAAATCTTTACTCTCCTAGGATGGAAACCACAAATTAAATGGACAGATTTCTAGATACATATGAATTACCAAAGCTGAATTAAGAAGATACAAAAGTCCTGAATAACCCAATATCAGTCAATGATATTGAAAACATAATAAAAAACTTACAACAAAGAAAAGCCCATGTCCTGATGGATTCACAGCCTAATTCTACAGGAAATTTAGAGATTTAATGCCAACTCTTCTAAAAATCTTTAATGAAATAGAAAGGGAGGCAATGTTCCCTGACTCATTCTTGGAAGCAAGTATTACCCTGATACCAAAACTAGTGAAAGATCCAACCAAATAAGAGAACTAGAGGCCAGTCTCCCTAATGAACATAGAGGCAAAAATACTCAATAAAATGCTGGCTAATAGAATGCAGCAAGTCTTCAATAACATTATATACCATGACCAAGTGGGATTCATTGCAGGAATGCAGGGATGTTTCAATATACACAAATCAATAAATGTAGTACATCATATCAACAGAGCCAAAGAGAAGAATCTCATTGTCATCTCAGTAGATGCAGAAAAAGCTTTGGATAAAGTCCAAGACTCATTCAAAATAAAAACCCTACAGAAAATTGGAATGGATGGATTTTACCTCAATCTGATAGAAGCCATCTATGACAAACCAACAGCCAATATCATACTAAACAGACAATAACTGAGAGCTTTCACTTTAAAAATAGGAAAAAGACAAGGATGTCTACTGTCACCACTCCTTTTCTACATAATTCTGTAAACATTATCCAGAGTTATTAGACAAGAGATAGAAATAAAAGGAACAAGTCTAGGAAATGAAGAAGTAAAATTATAGCTATTTGAAGATGACATGATACTCTACATGGAAGACCCCTAAAATTCCACCAAGACTCCTAGAGTTAATAAATTCAGTAGCATAGTTGGATACAAAGTCAACTCTCAAAAATTAATAGCATTCCTACACACAAACAACAACCACACTGAAAAAGAAATACTTTTCACAATAGCATCCAAAATACAGAAATACTTAGGAATCAATCTAACAAAAGAAATAAAAGATCTACACAATGAAAATTCCAGTACTCTGAAAAAAGAGATGGAATAAGATTTCAGAAAATGGAAAGATACTCTTTTCTCATGGATAGGAAGAACCAACATTGCAAAAATGGTCATATTCCCAAAATTATTATACAGGTTCAATGCAATCCTGATCAAATTACCATTAGTGTATCACATAGATCTAGAGAAAATATTCCTAAAATTCATCTGGAACCATATGAGACCCAGAATAGGAAAAACAATACTGGGCAACAAAGGCAAGGCAGGAGCCATCACAATCTCTGACTTGAAACTCTACTATAAAGCTACTGTGATAAAGTCAGCATGGTATTGCCAAAAAAAAAAAAAAAAAACAAACACATGAATATCAGTGGAACAGACTGGAAGATGCAGACACAACCATAAAGACACTTAACCACCTTATATTTGACAAAAAGGCCAAACATGTTCAATGGAAGAAAGATAGTCTCTTTCAAAATTGATGCTGGAAAAACTAGCTTTCCACATGCCCAAGACTAAAACTAGACCCATTTCTATCACCATGCACCAAACTAAAGTCAAAATGGATAAAAGATGCAAATATTAAAATAGAAACACTAAATATACTGGAAGAAAAAGGTAAAAATCTTGAAGACATAAGGGTAGGCAGAGTATTCATGAACAAAAACCAAACTGCATGGGAAATATTTCAAAGAATCAACAACTGGGATCTCACTGATTGAAAAGTTTTTGCATATCTACAGAAATGATCAACAGAGTAAAAAGAAAACCCACAATTTGGAAAAAAATTTTAGCCAACTGTCCCTCAGACAAAGGACTTCTATCTAGAACATATACAGCATTAAAAATAATCAGGCCTCCAATCTTCAAAGACCCAATCCAATTTGACATATAGTTAAGTCAAGAGGAGCTTGGAGTAAAGTATTTCAAGTCCCCAAACAAAAACCTCCAAACAACCTTCCATGTGTGTTAATGGAAGTTTGATGTACCCTGAGAAACTATCTTTCAAAATCAGTAGAGAAATAAGACACTTTCTTGATGTAGACCAACTGAAGAAATTCATGACCACCAAACCAGTTCTCCAAAATGTTCTGAGGGATATTTCAGAAAGAGATAACAAGACTACAGTTCCAAGAACACTAATAGAAGGAATCTACCAGGCAAAGCAAGCAATTATGGAGGAAAGACAGAAAATCACCAATAGCAAAATAATGTGACAAGGATAAGCCAATACATATCACTTATACCCATCGATCTAAATGAACTCAGTTCACCAACCAAAATAAATAGACCAGTGAGATGGATCCAGAAAGAAGCTCCAACAATATGTTGCATATAAGAACCACATTTAACCCCCATATTATTCATAGACTGAAAGTCAAAGATGAAAAAAAAAAAAAACACTTCATGAAACAGAAACATGGACAAAACCCAAGAGTAGCTATTCTATTTGCAGACAAAGTGAGCTTCAAGCTAGGACTTGTCAAGAGAAACAAAGAAGGTCACTACATACTCATTAAAGGGAAGCTCCAAGAGGCAGAGAAAATAATCATAAATATATATGCACAAATAGCAGCCCACCAATCTATATAAAATAAATATTAAATGCCATGAAAGATCAAATAAACAGTAAAACAATTATAATAGAGGACCTCATACCCCAGTGTCACTAATAGACAAATCAACTAAACAAAAAATAAAAAAAATACCAGAACTGAACCAAACCTGTGAGCAAAAGGACTCACTGGGTGTCTATAGGACATTTTGCCCCACTGCATTAGTATACACATTCTTCTCAGCTGTGCATGAGACATCCTCCAAAACAGACCACATGCTAGCTCACAGAACATGCTTAGCTAAGTGCAAGAAAGCAAAACTTTTCAATAATGTGACCTTGCCTTTCCCTACAAGAAGTGAATCTAAACCAGATTACCCCTTTCTAGAGTGCATACAACATTTTTTACTTTACCAGTTTTCTGCTCACAGAAAGCACATCCTAAAATTCAAACCATTCCTCTCAAAGAGTGAAGGTTTCTGAAAGTTTCCCGTGCTTTAGATCCTGTAAGTAAAGGTCCTGCTGCCCTCCTTAACAAAAAATCCACCAAAGAAACTGAAATGTGGAAAGTTTCAAAATCATATTCTCAAGCCAAAGTTAAGTCCAAGATGAGAAAAATAAAAGAGCATACAAGTTGCATCAACCAGGTCAGACGTGTAACTTGAGAGTTGGTGCCAACAGCTTGGAAGGATGATGTGCCACAAGGATATTCTTTGCATCACTGGTTTTTTTTTTTTAACAGAAAAGAACAAAAGCAGATAGCAAAATCAAAGGCATACACAAAACAACTAATTTCTCTTGGTTTGTTGCAGCACTGTTTATAGATTAAAATGCTGGAAACTTACCTACTGGGTCCTAGTTAAAAGAGTAGTCATAATATTTCATATGGTGGAACAACAATAAATCCAAAAACAAAAAAAAACACACAAAAAAATAGAAGCTCTTTGTATAGTGATATAGACATAGCGCCAGGGAACATTAAAGCAAATGGAAAAATCATTATTATTGGAAAAATACAAGTTATATAAAAAGGTATAAAAACTGCACTGCTTATGTAAAAATTTATAAGGTATAAAGTTATAACAAGTATTAAAATGGCATAATACAGGTATCAAATGTATAAAAGTCATTTATTAAAAAATATTTCAATGCATGTTGCTACATTTATGGAATGCTGAACTAGAACCTAGTTATGTTGGTTGATTTCAAGGAAAGGAAATAAATAACCGAAGGGAAGGGGATGGTGTGGGGGTATGGGGGATCACACATTGTTTTTCAATTGGCTGTTTAACCATGTGATTTTTAACACAAATTCATAACACTGAACAAAAATGGCAGTTTGGTAATAGTGTTGTATAGAGTAAAATGTTACTCAAGTAATCTTTTTCATATCTATCTGAGAAACCCTATATCCAAGAAACTCCTTTTTTAAAAAAATAAATTAGTTCATATATCTCTGTTCTAAACATTATTTCTAGAGAGAAATTGTGTCTCTGTTCCTATCATTGATTGAATAGTAACAAAATGAATGTGTGCACATATTCAAAGTTTTCAAAAGTTCTAAACTGCGTAGAGTTCCACCTGGAAAATACAGAAAAGTATAAGAAAGGATGTCAAAATCTGTAATGTATTCCTCATCCAGCTGTATAACTAATATCAGATTGCCACAATCTTTTAAATTTCCTTGGTTTCTTTTCTCAAATTTCCTTTCTCATGGGAGCTGGCTCTCAGCGCCTGTTCCGGTGGAGCCGGCTTGCTCTCTGATCTGCCTTCTGATTTTCTCTCTCTGCTACTGACTTACTCCATCGTCTTCTGCTTCGGTGAAGGCTTCTATCTTTTCTAAAGAATACCTAAGGAAGCTGGGTTTACATGTTTTTTGCTGTTAGCTTTTTGTATTGGGACAACTACTGAAGATACACAGACTGTCATATAAGGCCCCCAAACTCCTAATCTCTGTGGTAATCATGAAATTTATCTGGTCTCTTGTGTGAAACTGAACATCTTTGAAGTCAACAGACCAACTTACTTGAAGGTATTGGCAGGCTACATTTTCCTTTAAGAAAATATTTTCTACTGCCTAATATTTTTTCTTAAATAGTCACACTGTTGATGGTAATATTATTTTTGAAACTTACTGACAGTTCTATGATACATATACAAATGTGCCTCATTTGATACTATAAAGGCAAGTAAATTAGTCACTACTACACTATGCTGTAAGGAGACAGAAGGACACAGTAGAAAGAGCCTTAAAATAAAACTAAGGAAAATTCAGTTCTATTCTGGATTATAAGATAATTTTCTTGATTTTTATCTGCAAAATGAGGATGTTCAACCAAATGATTTCCAAAGTGTTTTATATTTATGAAATGCCACAAATTATCACACTCCTTTTCTACTGAATTTCACAACTGTGCTCACTGGCCTATAGTGCTATGAAACATCAAAATTTTTCCCAAGAGAAGCTAAGAATGCTTCACCATGAGTCTAAAAGGGAAAATCAGTTCCCTAGGCTAGCCTATACTATAGTCTTCTGAAAGAGCATAAAAAAACCTCTCAACTCTACTTCTGACTGTCCATAATAAAACCATAAATTATTATTCTAGAGCACTTGGGATGCTGTGTAAAGTTGTTTAGTATGGTCAGCTCCACTGAGAACCGAGGTTTTTTCCTCCTCTGCCTATTTCTCTACAAGCAATAGTGACTATTCTTAAACATTCACTAACATTGCCAGACATGGAAGTGCACACCTGTCAGAAGGCAGGAGGATCACAAGTGTGAGCCCATCTTGGGCAACTTACAACTTAGACACTGTCTCAAACCTTTCATGAAGAGCTAGAGGTATAGCTCAGTGCTAAGACCCTGGGTACAATCCCCGGTACTACAAAAAAAAAAAAAAAAAAAAAAATCACCAGAATCACAGGTAATAATTCTCTGACTTTTACACAGTAATTTAGTTGGATAATTTTTTTAAAACACAGAAATTTATTAGGCAGTTTGGAGATAGACAATTTTCTGGATTATTTTGCCATCAAAACTTCATAACAATCGTCTGAAGCAATATGCCTTAGTCTTTTTATTTGTAAAGTGGAAAGGAAAATGGTGGAGTCCAGCACAGCCCATAGATAACACACACAAGCCCTGTGCACCATAAGCATCTCTGATATGTATGGTAGCTCCTCATTAGCACAGTGATAAATACATAATAAGTGTGTAAGTATGCCTACTGAATTGTCCTGTGTTCGATCCAATTGAAATGCAGATAAACAATCTTCATTTTCTTCACAACACCTGCTGATCTGAGCAGGGATGCCAGTTCATTAGTGTTCTGTAACAGCTCTTTCACCAAACAAATTGTACTGTGTCCCAGGCCAAGCAGGAAGAGCAGCGCAGCTGATCATAATTAGTGGGATTACTGCACTGACAAAATTCTGGTGAGAAAGACTCGGCCTCGGTAGATATACGAAGAGAAGCAGGGAATGCAAAATGTTCACTAGAAAAAACGCAGGGGAGAAAGAGGATGTATGAGTCAGCGCCATGTAAGTGGTTTAGCAGGAAACCCTACAATTTCAGTTCCGAATAGTGTATAAAACCTTTATGAACTCTTTGAACAGAGCACTGAATAATGCATATGCTCTGCTCCATAAGTTAGAAAATCTGTAGTTGAGGCAGGTTTATTCTGAGAAAAATAATTTAAGAGTGAATCCAGAGTCTTGGGGATAGTGTTTTAACAGCTCCAGCCATTTTTCAGATCATTATTTTTGGGTTTTTGGTTTGTTTGTTTGGAACTTAAGGCTGAGGCTCCTGGACCTTTAGTTTGCAGTCATAGGGAGCTAGCACAAAAATATATTTGACAGAACTGTCTTTTTCTTTGTTTTTGATATGCTTGGTTTATACTTTCACATTTTATAAAATTTTGCTGTTTATTTGCTGTTTTAAATTAATTAACAAAAAAAAAACACTTTTGTGAATACTATGAAAATAAAATGTGATTCTGGAAGACCAGCCCTTATTTCATGAAGGGGTCCAATAACACTGAAAGAATGAATGAGACATTTGGCATGTTTCAAACAATATACCTCAGGTTTGGACCTGTTCCTATTCTGCCTGGACTTTGCTAAAGACTATTCCAGACCTTGTGAGGCAGTTTTAATAGATCACTCATCCTGTGATGTCAAAATCCTCCAAGAAATTGTGATTATGTTTGCTGTTTCTGGGTAAAACACTAGTTGAATCAGAATTCCAGTTCCAGTAAACTCAGGATAATTTAGAAACTCACACCAAAGCAAAGCCAGGTGGGTAAGTCTAGCATCAGTCTAAAAGACATGAACCCCCTCATTTCTACTCACTGTCTGTGGAGGCGAAGAAGGGGATAAAAGAGCAGCAGGATGAACTTTAGTTTATAAAAATACATACAAAGGTTTTAACTGGGAAAAATTCCCTCGTGAAAGCATTAAAAAGATCATAAAGATGGAAAGGCAAAGGTAAGAACTCCATATTGAGTTACCTCACTATATTTCCCACCTGTTTTTAAACAAGTTTAAATCTAAAAGACAAAACCTTATGGGTCTGATCTAAGGGTTTTGTCATTTTTCCCTCAAATAGATTTTCTAATCACACAGTTGAAAATATACTGCTCTGCTCACAAAGTGCAGAAACTCTGCTGTATGGTCCCCCTCATACATGGGCTAAAGATGTACAGGACGTCTTAGAGATGTTGGCTGTGTCTACCCCCTGGACATGGTGTTGCTATGAGTGTTTACATATATCTAAACTCATAAACTGAACACGTTAAGTGAAGTAAAATTGTTAAAGGTCAATAATAGAAAAAAGACTGTAAAAAAATTTAGAAAGTAGATATTAACTAGGCTGGGATGTGGAAAAGAAATATTCAGTTATTTTATTGAAGGCTGCTATTCATAAGACAATGTGGTTTGTCTTAGCTGCTAAGAAGTTGAGTGTCTGAAATTTCTCTAAGGAGCAGTAGTTCTCTGTTAATGTATTTTGCGTTTGAGCCAAAAGCTTGCTCATCTTTTCAGTAAATAGTAATCTGAGAAAACAACAGCAAGTCTAACAGATCTTTTGTATTTTCATTTCCAGTTAAGGAAAATAAAAGGATCATAAAAAACAGATCTATTATGATATCTACTATCTGAAATTTCCCTGTCCTTTCTTATTATACCTTATTTCCTTCTTTGACATTTTGGAGTCAGATATAGATAGAAAGATAGATGATAGATTTGTGTAGATATCTTAAAATTAAAACTCCTATCATATTTCTCCTCTTTTTCTTATTCTCTTGGAATCAGAAGTTTTGCTTTATTTTTAGCATCTCTTTCAGCATGCTCAAATGAATTCAGACTGTATATGTTTTGCACAGTCTGCATTTCAAAACGGTTATCACAAATTATAGTACAAATGAATTACCTTTAACTATTTTCTGCCGTTAGTATGAATGCTACAAATTTACAGAAGAAAATAATTTTCGCATCAAACAGAAAGACAGATTGTATCTATTTTTACTGGAAAAGATTTGTGACTGTGATGGACAGAGTTACTCTTTTTGCCCTCAAATGATAAGTATTGAACCTAACAAAATTTTGTATTTATTTACCTATCTCCTTTGAGAACTTTGGCACTTTTCTGTGATAACGGTTAGAGAACTGCACCTCCCCTACTGTGACATGGTCAAATATAGAATTCCATTATGTAACATAATTTCCAGTAAAAAATATAATGTGTTGGATCTAAAAATTTTATTCTCAGGATGCCTTAAAAATACTTCGGGAAGGAATACACATAACCTCACAATTGTCTTGGTAACAGATAGCTTCTACATTAATCAGAAGGTTCCCATAACAAAACAGACAATTCAAAGAAACAGGTTTTATTAAATCCTCTTGGAAAAACACGCCGCCAGCCCTTAGGAAAGCATATTTTGGAGATGCTGGTGATGCAAGTCTTTCATGTGCTTTTGCCAACGAAATACTCAGTTATGCCTCCTGTATCTGACCGTGCTCAAATTCTTCATTTTTTCTTGCATCATTTTTATTTTAGGGCTATTTTTTTCTTTTTCCTGAAGACCTTGGAGGAAAAGCTTAAATTCTTTAGTAAAACTTTTACAAAATGAAGACTAAAATAGATTATACTTTTGCTAAGATCTCTGCCCAATATCTCTCATTCTATTTGTCTAGCTTTATTTGTACCGAAAAAAAGTGTTTCCTCATTTTCTAATATATAGTGATGATATTCTGAGAGGCACATGTCTGGCTTTCATGTATTTGCTTTAAAAATTTATCAACAACTAAAAAGCTCTATTTTCAAACAAGATTTTGTGTAAAGCATTCGAAAGTAAAGATGCTCAGGTTGAAAATTGGCAAGGGGTGCCTGGCAGTAGCACTCCAGTCTCTTCCTTGACCTTATACTCTGGTCTCAGCGTATTTCTGAGGAATTTCTTTTTTTTTTTATTTTAAAAAAATAAAAGTACAAAAACATATTAACAAACAGACACCAATTA